>JAOBAT010121709.1:0-13383 GCA_026413305.1 Hydrozoanthus tunicans
CGTTTTGCAAATTCGTTTTTCGTGAAGTGTGCGGCTGTCACCAACTCAAGTTTGAAATGAATGAGAACCTTTTAAATATAACTTTTTAAATAGAACTTTAAACTATTATATCTATATTGTATAGTTGTAGCTTGTAAATAATTACGCAATTCAGTATTTTACTGCGATGTGATTTAACAATAAACCAGTCAGTCAGTCAGTCTTCCGCTACGATTTCTGCGGTTTTCTTTTGGCATTTTACCACAATGGAAAAAACTTTCCCCCTAAACAACTCTCACTTGAAAACTTGTTTCAACTAGAAACGGAGCGCCAAAATATTTCTTGAACTATGGACCGGAAGAAAATGTTCCGACTCGATGTATATGATTGGATACCGTATCATTGGGGCGGAGAGATCATGTGGAGGGCGTGATGCTTGAAGTAAAGCCGGTTCTTCTTTCAAACGCTGTTTTCTCGGTTCAAGTTTTTGCACAAATGAGGGTTGTAAAAACAGTCAATGCTCACTGAATTTTTGGTATTTCGCAACGAGATTTGGAACAACTACGAAGAAATACTTCTAGAACATAACCGTACCGGCGATTTTAACAAGATGAGTTCGTTGAACTTTTATTGCATGATTTCTGCATCTATCGGCCCAAATACTAATAATTTTCTAGAAACTAATATAAAATACGATCTAAATCCAGCCTCTTGGAAAAGCATCAGTCCACGGTCCTCCTGAGCGAATAGCAAAAGCTGTGATCAAATGCGAGAAACTGTCGAATATTATTCTCAAACATGTTATGCAAAAAAGTTTTTCAGGAAGTAAATAGATTGTGCTAACGAAAAAACCCATCAAATAGCTGCTAAATTTTAGTATGGAATCTTTGTGTGCGGAGTCTTGGAAAGAAAGGGCCCCGATCTTCTACGCCGGCACTTCTGATGACTGTGGCGCTTTCGAAAGGTACGAACGATTCTTCAAGGCTTCCCAGTGTTGCAGTTGCAGGGTCCGTCTTGTTAAAGCAAAGAGACAGCCACATGAGCACAACATCAACTGTTTTAGGTATCCTGTTCGAGACAGGATCCCAAGAGGTAAGCTTTTGATTGAAAAGACAAAAATGATTAAACAATCGGCAATTAACAAGTTTGATTCGCTTTATACTTCAAATCTTACTAAACAATATTTAAGGCCAATTAAGAAAATATCACCCTTTTTTCTTCCGAAACTTTACCAAACTCATTTCAGTGAGGACTGCGCATTTATATTTTTCCGGTACTTTGGACCCGTGTGTACACTTGTGCTAGGATCGATTTGGAGATGATTGTTTTGTAGCAAATTGGAAACTGAAGGATACTTTGGTGTTAACACGGATATTAAAAGAAATCATAAGGAGCCCTGCAGCGGATAAATCGTGCAGAAAAATATTGAAATAATGATAAATCCAGGAACTGCTTTCCGGATCTGAGCAGGAAATTTTGTCGCATGGTTCATGTTTTCATTAAGTCTATCTATTCGGTGCATTTTTCAAAGGCATGGAAAATCAATGTTTTTATATAATATTTACAAATATTGTTTCGGTTATGTTTTAACCTACTCTCCCTCCGCTGAGGCGATGAAATTGCGTTCCATGGCATTGTACTATGGCAACATGCGGCCCATCAGAACGATATTTTCCAACATCAGGCAAGGTCAAGTGTGAAACTAAGGAAGGTGTTCGCCATTGGAGAAAGAAAAACTCAAGGAAAATAGAAAGAAAAACGGACGTAAAGATGAGTTCACACTTTTTATTTAAGGCTTTAATACAATATCATGATAGGAGAATCATTGTCCTTCGGTGCTGTGTTCGTCTTGAAGCCATTGGAAGAGACCCTAATGGATAAATAATCGATCGCATTGGGTTTGGTGGCCAGTGAAGTCTCCGGTCTTTCTCTTTTTCTACAATGAGTGAAAAAAAACAACAACAAAAAGACAGGTCGCCAACCCGGGTCAACCCTTCTCCAGTCAAACGCTAACTGTTTACATGAACCCGTTGTCTGATCCGGGTCAACCCTTCTGCCGGGTAACCCGTTTCGACACCCAGGTTGAACCGCCTCGGCGGGTCGGTTTTTGACAATTTTTTTCCATGTAAACACGGGTTCACTTGACCCGGGCCCATGTTAAGTGGTGGTGAGTTTGAACCCGGTTGGAATCTTCACATCTGTTACATTGAGCATGCATAAAGATGTTTCAAAATGAAATTTTCCCGCGTGTTGTTTTTTGCTTCGTCGATATTCAACTTTCGAAGTCTTGTTCCGGGCTGGTTCATATCATCGTTTTCTTTACTTTGGGCCAATAGTAACAATCTTTGCTGCTGCATTTAAAGACTAACAAAAAAACTACGTGGAACTGAGCCAAAGCATACAAAAAACAAAGTACACGGACAACATCACAACAACTTGCCTTCTGTTCGCCAGTTTCTTTCAAAATACCCGCGAAAATATCGAAACGAGTGTTTCGACAGAGCGAAAGTACGAGTTGACCCTGGTCAGGCTGTTAGCCAACCCGGTTCGGCTGAGCGGAAGACAACCCAGGTTCATGTAAACAAAACTTTTCACGACCCAGGTTGGCGACCTGACCCGGGTTGACCGCCAACCCGGATTCATGTAAAAGGATTCATAGGGGGTAGCATTTATTTTCTATTCTTATGAGTACCAGTGAGCATACTTTTAAAAATTACAACTCGTAGTTCATAGGGCAGAAGTTTCCAAGCACATTGGCTTTTATTGAAAAATATATGACTTAAAAAATTGCAAAAAGTTTGTTTTGCGAAACAACAAACATTTAAACAACACTGCTAGAGCACGACTGAAATTAAATGTGATTTTTTGAGTAATTGTGGTCCATTAGTACTTTTACTTTACTTATTTTGGTAGTTGATTAGGTTACTAGTTGATAAACCATCTTCTTTAACATTGCTTATGCCAATAAGGGGAAAAATGTGTGTTTTCAGTTACAATCTTTTAAACTTTTTTTATTTTTTAAAATTACGTTATTTTGCACAAACTACATTTTATAGCAGCAAAATGAGAAGTATTGAAATTTGTTTGGACTCAAATAATACTACAATTGGTGACATATTATGTGACGTAAATTCTTCAACTTTATTATAAATACATAATGTTTACAAATGAAGTAAGTTCAAAACAAAATCCCAAAGATAAAACATTTTTTTCTACAAACTAAAACCACTCAATATGATAAACAAATAATATACTTGCTCTAAAAAGTTTAGGGCCAGTAGCCATAAATTATAGAAGTTTGGTAACTGAAAACACGCACTTCATTTTCCCTTGGCCTAATATATTTTTTTCACTGTTTAGGGAGTTGGAAACCAGGACGAGACCAGAAGGATTTCGAGGGGAAAAGTAGGAGAAAAGTAGGACAACTGAGGGCATAAAAGGAGTAGTTTTCGTTAATACACCAGTACTGGTCATGATCATATATTATGACAAGTTTACTATCACTCAGAAATCGAAAGTGAGAACTGTACTGTCATTGACTAACTCAACTATAACTATTAAACAGAAAAATTAATTTAAAAGTAACACAGATATTGAATACTGACACAATAAATAAAGGGTTTGGGCATCAAAAATTTAATCAAAGGAATATCAGCGACAACTGTGTTTTCATTTCACATGTGAAGAAGTCTAATATAGTGCTCAACCAAACAGTCTACTTATACAAAACACCAAACAATCAAAATGCTGAATGATCTCAAACATATTTTCAACTACAAATATCAACTTGTCTCCAACTAAAGCAAATTTATTATTACAGCTAACATAAACAGGCCAACCAAATTTCCATCATTTTCTTACGCTTTCCATCAAGTTCCTGCTTTTCTTTGTGACTGTTCTCCAGATTCTTTCGAGCTGACTCAATCTTCTTGGTTACCACCTCCATCAAGCCTTGAACAACAGTGATCTCTGCCATGTTTTTGTCTATTAAAGCTTTCTATAGCCTTTTGTTTGCCTCACTGTACAAACCGTTAGCCATCTTCAGCTCTTTCTTGCACTTCTTCTGTTTCTTACTGACAGATTTTTCTCTGTCCTCCAACTTTCGCTTCTTTCTCTTCATTGACTTGATGGCCTCCTTCTGTTCTTTGGCCTCCTTTTCCTTCTGGTCTTGTAGTCTCTGCTCTTTGGCTTTCTTCTCTTTCTCTTCTGTCATTCGGGTGTTGTACACACTGTAAGCAAATCTGCGGGTCTGCATAGCATTGGCTTGGCCATGTCCTGCAACTTTAACTGCATCTCTGGTTATTCTCAATACATTGATTGACACATCGGACAACAGAGTTCGTTCACTGCTGACAGTTTTTTTGTTTGTTGGCAGGGTCCGCCCGATTTCAACATTGCCATGGGCAAGACATACGGAAGCTTTTACGAGCTAGGGCAGGATAATGTACTGCGCTGTTCCCAAAGAGTTCTTCTGTTCAAGCACTTCCTTACAGTATTTAGTAATCAATGCGTAGATACTTGTCTGAACCAGCCTCTCTTTACCAGCTCCACATCTCTGGGACAAAGCATCCATTTGGCTGTCATTAAGCTGATCTTATCTGAACTGAAAATCTTTGGCATCTTCTTGACAGTTCTTTCAATAACTTGAACCCCATGTTCACCCTTCTGTAGTAGTGGATGCAGTGGTGCCAAGTCTTCTAGGATCTCTTTTGCAAGAGGAAGCTTTCTGAACAGACACTTTGCTGCTCAAGTGGACTCACCGGTCACAAGCAGCTGATTAGGCAGCTGGTTCTCTGACTTGGATATATCTACTACAAGCAGTTTCTTGCCTGTTTTCTATCCTACTTCATCTACTTTGAGAAAGCGTTGGATCAAAGTGCGCACTAGTTCGTACAATTGATCATAGCGATTGTGAATGACTGGCTCCTCTTCTTGTTAGAGAGTCAGGAAGCAGTTTAACAGTGGTTCCAGACTTTCAAAAAAGCAGAGTGTACCCTTACAACAGGATCTTTAAGTTTTCGACAGATCCTTTTGTATCTCTCATTGCCTTCCAGGATTTCTCTGTCTTGTCTTCCTTTGCAGCCTTTGATAGACATCTTTGAAGAAGTACTGATGAACTGCTTCTAGTCTGCCTGTGACTCGTTTCGCTGCTGGTATGAGTGTGAGCCATCTGGACTGGACATGCCATTGCCAGATGAACATTTGTTCGTCAAGAAATCTTCCTTGCGACATGGGGTCCAGGCCTTAACCCTGAACACCTGTAAGGCCTAATCCCTATTCCTGCATGATACAATCTTGCACAATTTGTTTAAGTTGCGGTATATAAAAAGTAGGAAAGGTAGGAATAGTAGGAGAAGAGTAAAAAAGTAGAAAATAGTAAGAAACGTAGGATCCCTTGAAAGCCTGTCGTTTTTAGCAACTGCATGCTGAAAACAATTTTTGCATGGGTTTGATGAGATATGCAAAAAACAATCCTGCTAATTTGCATAATTAGGATTTTGGTTCGTATTTTGACATGACAGTTGGCAGCCTCCTGCTCACTGCCACGGCCGCCTCTTACTTCACCTTAAAATACCTTTTTAAGTTTTTTAATCCTTTAGTCATAAACACTCGAAATCTATATTAAACCAGTCTTGATTCAGAGCATCACATTCTAACTTTCCTTGAATATTATGGAAGCAAAATCTTATTATACAAATGAGATAAAAAGTCTTTTGCATATCTCATCAAATCCACGAGAAAATTAGTTTGAGCATGTATTTTCTTAAAATGAGGTATTGGCAGCTTTACCTTGAAAGAAATATTGACGACTAGCCATAGAAGTGTCAAACTCCAAATATATTTTACAAACTGTTTCCGAGTCACGTGACCGTACAAAGCCTCTATTACTGGTAATTACACCAGTAACATACATACTCTTCCCTAGAAAATCTCTGAGGCTGGAATAAGCCACAGAACATTGTTTTATTGTCTGACAGCAGACTATTGTTCTTGGTTGTTTTTGTTCCAAGCTCCAAAAGCTCTTTCACCAGCCACTCAAAATCATCTGCACACTTTCATCTCTTGTACATGCATCACAGAGTATGCAATGTTAGGTTTATCTGGGCTGTCATATACAACAAAAGGATCATCCATTAGAAGAGTTTTCATTACGAACTTCTTTGTTGATTTTGTTGTTGTTGCAGCAAAAGCCATTATCTTTACATTTGGGGCAAGAGATCTAAGTTAATGGAGCCTTGAATAGCACTCACGAAAAACTGCTTTGTCAGTTGTAGAAGATGTCCCCCTGAATGATGTTTATGCTAACGTAAGTATATTTGATGTTTACATTAAAGTGTGAGAATTTCAAGATGGAAAATGAAAAACACAATAAAATCATATTCATAGTATTTCTAAGCAGGCGTGTACTGTGTCAGCCCCCTTGTAATATATTTAAAAAAATAAAACTAATAAAATGTATTTGAAATCAACAACTGATTTTGACCGATTATATCCATTTACGCTAGTTTTCATAAACTATTTTCTACCCATAGCATTTCTGTAAACAACGAATTCTGTAATTGTGGAAATTTGCACAATGAATGAACTGACTCGGAAGAACTTGTAAAACATTTTCTTACCATTGCTTAATTACATGAGCCCCGTCAACCGCGATACAGCATAACTGGGTTTGACAACATTTTACGCCATCTTTCATTATAAATCAAAGCCTCCGGAATTGTATGAACCACTGAAAAGTCGCCATTTTCAACTTGTTTTGTCGTTTCCAATCTTTCTTCTGCCTCTTGTTTTCTTTAACACACTTAGGTTGACAACTGAAGTACCAAGTTGCTTAAGATAACGGACCAGGCCAACGAATGGTGAAACCACAACAGCAATGTGGCCTTGAATCGAACTTGTGGATCTTTCGCATCAAAATCAAAGGAACTGACTGAATAATCAAAGACTTTCTGCACCCAGTTGGAAGATTTACTAGCACATCTACCTTGTTGTAAGTAAAGGCACGTAATGCTTTCTTTGATGGTTATTTTAATAGAGCTCTTATTTGAAATTTTTCACACACGATCTTTGGAAAAATATCCGCAAAAAAGTTGCAGAAGACTGGCACTATCCACCGTAAAATAGAAGCTAAACTGTGATTGGTCAATTTTGGGAATGGAATGTTCATCTCGGGTAAGCAGACTGGGGATGTTCACCCTCTCACCCTCTAAGCCCAAAGCTTTATCTGTTGTCATGCAATTAAGGCCAGTATCCGCCAACAGTTTATTAACTGCAATGTTCCTGGAGAAATTGCTGTAATGCTCATGGTCTCTTGGCGACCAGGTAAAAGGAAATAGTGGGAGAAATTTTGGTTACAGAAGAAAATTGATCCGTTGCATTCCAATATCAATGTAGTTTTGAAATTTCTTCATAACTTTCATAATAAGCAATAATAAGGAATTATTCGTTGGAAAGTGGCTTAATAAATATCTACCTCGCGCCTTCGGCGCTCAGTAGATATTCTGCCACTATCCACCTCAATTGAAATAGAACAAGACTCTCTAGGAGCGTTTACTCGTGCCTATTGTGGAAAATAATGTTCAGGTTTTCGATAACTGAAGTTAGAGTTCTCAAGGTCAAATTTACGGATTTTTATTTAAAAAATGGCTTTTCCTAGCAATTGCCAGCTTGCGGTCTGACACAGAAACACAAATCCTTGACATGCAACATTTATGTCACATTTAGTTTTCAATTTCAAGTACAAGAAAAAGGAAAAGTTGATCCCTGAATTATACTTTAAATTCAGTGGTCTCTTGTACACTTTTTGTTTTTTATGAATTCCTTTTCGACCGCCATAGTAGAGCTCTGCATCTGCTACTTTTAATTTTTCGTAGACAAACTTTTGGACACGACTTCAATTATTCATGGTAAAAATTATATCTATTTACATAGCAAAGAATTCTAATGACTTTGGTACATTTTCGGCTGTATAGGTGCGAACGATTCTTCGTATTTTTCTGCTTTTGTGCAAAACGCGTTGCAATTGTTTCATTGGGATTCTGCTCGGTTCTCTATCACGTCTAGCACTCTTTATTGTGATAAGTAATTCAATACAGATAGCAGTTCAGCATTCTCAATTATATCACAATCATTTACCATAGCCATGAAACGTTTTAAACCAGCAACTTATACAAGGTTAAGTATAAAAGAACGACTATAAAGTAATTGTTACAGTGGCCATTGGAATGAACGATGCACACTTTAAATAGATATTTAACATTAATATAAAATAGAATATAGTTAGACATATAAAACTTAACTCGATAATCGGCAATTTAAGCTCGTCAAATCTTCCTTGTTGGATCTTTTAGATGGCAACTGCCATCTTCGCGATATTTTCTCTTCGTTTTATGTACTCAAAACATTAATTCCTGTTAACAACTGAACATTTTGTAGTTGCTTTTTTCTCTGTTAAATTTCCGAGTGTCTTTGAGTTCATTTGGTATTTTTTTCGCTTGGCATTTCTACCCCGAATGGTGTATGCATTTGTGTGTAAAACGCGGCCACAAAACGCCCACACAAAGAATGTGACAAATCACGTGAACTGTCTCGGTTTAGTAACTCTGCCATATAGATAGCAAAGCCAGATAAAGAGTGATTTCGCGGTTGGATCGTTTACGACGCGCAACTCCAGAAAATTCGATTTTTCAAAAACCACACCAAAATGATGGCTTAGGGACATTATTCATAAAAATGTAATTTTAAGTTCATTCAGTCGAATTTTTTTTTTCGCGAGACGAGTTTTTCTTATCAAGGCCCGAGAGACCACATAATCGCTCCAAAAATTGACCTGTAATAGGACTCTGTTTGGAACCCAAAAAATTAGCTCACAACAAAAAATTTTACACTAGTAATATTTTCTAGTCTTTTAAGTGTATATCAAGGCCTTAAGGAGTCAAATCTGAGATTGTTGAGTTTTTTTACAATTTTTTGAAACACTTTGGCTTTATGACCGACAGTCGGGAACGGTTTCAGATTTACTAAATTCCCGTAAGATCTTAAAACTGTCATTTTTGGAGCATCCAAACACCTTCTAATAGCCAATAAATATTACATCATTGTTTAGAAATGCCAAGCGATCTCAGAATTGTTATTTTTACGGGAGCAGGATGTTTCCTTACCTTTGAGCATACTAAAAACTCGACAACATTTTGACACTTAGAAAAGTTTTAAACTTGTCACGGATTACTGGTTCAGCCTGCTTCTGATAGTGTTGTTCTCTTCAAATCAACCAGGATCTTATTTTCTATTTCATAATTATAAAGTGTTGTTTTGCTTTACATTACCCCGGAATAGCTGCGAGCCGCTTCCAGTTCGAACCCGTGAACCAATTGTTTTCAGCCGGATCTCGATCCAAGATACGCGGACGATAGACTCTTCAGACTTTATTTATTTAACATTTTAAGAAAATTACAAGAAATTTGCTGCCTCCCCCAAAATAGCTTAAACTAGTCGAGGCGGACAGCGAACATTATAAATAAACTACTACGTACGTGAGCTGGTATTCACCTTGTATTTTTAACCTTAATCACATAGTGATTTGGAATTTGATATAAGACAAAAATAAAGACGGTGGAAAACATATATACAGGAAAAGATGATGAAATTAAAAAACTGAGCAAAATCAAAATTAGTAATATTTACTTTTATTGAGGCACAACGTGCAATAAAGAAATCATTTATCGAGTTTCGAGAGGATATCAAATATATTAAGATATTCATCCTCAACTTCAAGAAGATCAAGCAAGGCACTATGTATAACAGACTTAAATCTTCATTTACGCTGTTGAACACTATGCTGGAGGGAATACTGTTCCAGAGAACAGCCCCAAATTTGGAAAATGACTTTAACTCTTTATTTAACCTTGATTGTCCGATATAATAGTTAACACTTGCAGAAGAACGGGTATTGTAACTATGTATTTTATTTGAATGAATAAAAAAATCAGAAATATTGACTGGAGCAAGATTACTATGGATTTTCTTCATCAAAACGGAAACGCATTTAACATATAACATGTTGACTGGTAGGATATTTGAAGAGACAAAGAAAGGAATTGCATGGGAACGGAAGTGGGCAAATATCATAAGGCGCAACGCACGTTTCTGTAATATAAGCAGTTTTTCCAGATTAGTTTTTGCCGCTAGGCCCCAAGTTATTATTCCATAGGATAGATATGGGAGAAACAGAGAATGATAAATGCTTAGGAGAATCATTTTTGGTACGAAATGCCGCAGTCTGGCTATGATTCCTACTATTTTACTCAGTTTAGAAGCAATGTGTTCAGTGTGATACTTCCACGATAGATGACTGTCAACTATTACCCCAAGGTACTTTACGTAATCTTTACATTCTAAAGCGCGATTAGCGTTAGAGTTAAAATCGCAGACTTTAATTTTTACCTGATAGTTTAATACTTTTTGATACGGATAAAAAGTAACAAAGTTAGATTTCTTTATATTTAATGATAGCTTGTTAGCAATTAGCCATTGTTGGACATTAGATAATTCGCGGTTTACTGTACATTCGAGCGATTTTAAGTCCTTATCTGCACAAAGAAGACTAATGTCATCAGCAAATAGATAGAAATCTAGTTTTAGAGAAGACATAAAGATATCATTTACATGAATTAGAAAGAGTAAGGGACCAAGAACGGAGCCCTGAGGAACACCACACAGTGTCTTGGTCTTACTCGATACATTTGAAGCGATCTGAGTTGGTTGAACACGATTTGTAAGATAAAACATAAACCAATCATTGATGATACCTCTAATCCCATAGTGATTGAGTTTCTGAAGTAATATTATGTGATCTACTGTATCAAACGCTTTTTAAAGGTCAATAAAAATACCACAAGTAAATAATTTGTTGCCCATATTAGTTTGGATTTTATTCATACTTTCTAGAAGGGCATGCTGTGTTGATCGTTTATCGCGAAATCCGTATTGTGAATCAAATAACACATTGTGTTTGTCTAGAAAACACTTTAGTCGTGTATACATTGTCTTCTCAAACAGACGATTAAATATAGAGAGCAGTGAAATAGGTCTGTAGTTGTTAGGATCGCAATCATCACCGGATTTGTATATAGGAATTATTTTTGCGTGTTTTAGCTTAGTTGGATGTATACCATTGTAAACAGAACTGTTAATAATGTTGCTAAGAGGACTAGATAAAATATTCTTTGCGCATTTAAGAAGACGTGCGGGACAAGAATATAATCCAATTGCCTTATTGTTGGGTATGAGCATAATTTCCATTTCAATTTCAGTAATAGTTACTGGATCAAAGAAAAAAGACCCTGAGATATTTTTATTTGGTAAATAACTGTTAAAATCTTTAGACGGGTATGGTAACGTGACGCTATGTTATGGCCAATCGAAGCAAAATGAGTATCTAATATATCTGGCAGTTCTTTGGGGTTATCAACTTTGCCTCTGTCACCAGGTCTTTTTAGAGCTGAGAGTTTTTACTTTCTTTTGTTTGCGATAAATGATACTATTTATGCCTTCCCATGTCTTCTTAATATTGGAGATATTAAATTCAAAATGGTGATGATAATAATTTTTTTACTTGTCCTAACTAGTGAAGAAATCTTATTCCTATAAAGTTTGTATTCGTCCGTGTTACCATGCATCAAAAAAGAGCTTATTCTTTATTTTGATTGATTTCCTTATACCTTAGAAAAACGTTTTAACTTCCTTTTAGATAATGGCTTGATTGGTGCATGTTTATTTATTACTTTGTTTAATTCATTGTAGAACGTAGAAAAAGCCTTGTTAACATCAGTGTTCTTGCTTAACTTGCTTAAATGTTCCCAGTCAATACTCTGTAGATCACTAAGAAAAGAACGCTCGGTAAATTTATTATAATCGCGAAAGTTTTTATCGTCTTTCTGCAGTGTGGTAAACTCTTTTGATGAACGAATAAGACAAAACTGCGAATAATGGTCACTTATATCTGAGACAATATTTCCCCTTAGAGCGAGATCTTCTCGTTTGTTGACGAATATATTATCAATAAGAGTCATTGAGTTCCTATGAACCCTAGTCGCTTTATCGATGGTTGGTAGTAAATTATAACTTTGCAAGGAAAGGAAGAACTTTTGTGCTAAAGAGCACTTATCGGATCGAAGTAAATTCAAATTGGTATCTCCCATCACATAGATAGGTTTACCAGTTTTGCTCAAACGTTCAATCGACTCATCAAAATAGGTAAGAAATCGATCTGGCGAATTGTGCTGACGATAAAGGACACCGCAAACAATGTTTGTTTTTTTGTCGAATTTGTTTTCGATCCAAAGCGCCTGGAAGGCTTCATTAGAAGTCTTTTCAATAACTGAATAATTAAGACTTTTCTCGATGTACATTCCAACACTTCCAAAAGAAAGAGGTGTAGGCACATGCTCGAAACTGTAGTTTGGTATGTTACGATTGTAATCGCTAATGATCTCATTTCGTATTCTAGTTTCACTTACTCCAATAACATTAAAATTTAAAGTCAAGTTCACTTAGCAAATGTGTTTGAAAACTTTCAAGATTTGATTTTAGACTCCTTACGTTATTGTGGAGTAGGGAAAAATAAGTTGTACCTTGATCGGCTTGATCTATAGCTCTTTGCTTCAACTGAAAAAAACTTTGCGGGGAGTAATAGTTAAAACTAGCAAGCGGTGTTAACAAATTATGATCAGGATTTATGTTCGAGTCGGTGTTTAGATTAAAAAGGTCGATGTCATCTAAGCTTGGAAGTGATTCTAAGAATTTTTTTGTCGGTAAGGTAGAGCTTAGACTATTATTAAACTGGCCATGTGATAAATGAAGACTGTAACAGCCATCATAAGGCAGTTCACGAAACAACCAATTTACTCAACTTATGATTTGCAAATCTTATTTATAGAATTCTACTTAGCTCTGGGGAGTGATTGTCAAGTTCACTTAGTAGTTTCGTGCCAGTCTTGACAAATCTTGGGCACTCGTGATCTTAATTGATCGTGATTCTTCAGTCTTCCTTAGAAAAACCGTGAAGTTCTTCGTCCAGCAAAATTTAAAGTTGTTTTCAACTTTAAACTTCTTCGCTTCGTTGAACAGCTTCTGGATTTTCGGAGTTGAATGATCAAAAACTCTTGCGTCCTTGAGAGAAGCTCTCGTTGGTAGCCAGGATATTTCATCCGCATCCAATTTACTTAATGCTTTGCTTCTGGCCATCACTCGTTCTTTAGCCAACCTTCTAGTGAATTTGCAGATTATTGGCTTTGGTCCAAATGTAGCGTTTCTTTGCGGGACTCTGTGGGCAATATCAATATCTGTAATGGCGACGTCTGCTCCCATTTGTTTGAAAATAGATACACAGAGATTGCTGGTATC
>JAOBAT010121720.1:0-13381 GCA_026413305.1 Hydrozoanthus tunicans
TTATTACAAAAGCCTTCATCAGGACAACTCTGATGAAGGCTTTTGTAATAAAGTCGAAAATTGTTGAATTGTCCTGATGAAGGCTTTTGTAATAAAGTCGAAAATTTGGCAAAGGAACATTTGTGTTTTAGCCGGTTTATCTTTTATCTATTAATTCACTCTGGCAAAGATCTACACTCTTGGGAGGTTATTTTGAAAAAAAAAAATATATATATATATATATATTAATATATACCTGTAAGAACTGAGAGAACGAACCAACCCAAGACAAGCAGGTTAATCCCAGTCCCAGTCCGTACATATTTGCTCACACTCCTCACGGAAACTGGGATTATTCTCTGGTTAGTTATAGCTTGTCAGAGTTTGAACTCTCTGAAGATGAATATATGCAATTGCTCCATTTAACAAAAAATGTTTAGTCTGTTATTGTGTTCATGATTCCCGAAAGGGTACCATCGTTGGATCTCCGTAGTTATCGAGCTTATTGGCATGCTATGTTGCCAAGAAGCTGAGTCGACAAGGAAAGACGGATTCGAGTGCTGCTCAGGGTACAAAAAAATCGGACGATTATATGAACATACAAAAAGAAAGCCTGTTGATCTAACAAACTCGTTTTACTACTTGGAAGCTCACCTCAGGAATAAGTAGCCCAACAGCGGCACTAGCGATGGGGCTGATCTGAAATTTAACAGACAAGTTTCAGTAATAATGTTAATGATAATGACAACGATGATGATGATGATGAAAATGAAAGTGATAACGATGATGATGAAAATGATAATGATAATAATGATGATGATGATAATGATAATGAAAATGATAATGATAATAATGATGATGATAACGATAATGAAAATGACAACAATGTTGATGACGATAATGACGACAATACTACTACTACTGCTAAAAATGATGATGGTGATGGTAATGATAATGATGACAATGAGAAAGATAACGATAATGGTAATGGTAACAACTATATTGTCTAGCGAGCTATTAAATAGGGCCTTTTTTGCAGTCATGGAAGGACGCAGCTCAACGAGGTCAGACTGAAAGCATGTAAAGGCGCATATGTTACACACAAACAATGGAGACAGACGCATACACAACTGCTACCGCTAAACGGCCAAAACGCGACTTGGGACCACAGCTCCACAATCAGGTAGAGTTAGCTGAGTGTCGATTTTATTGAGGGTGGAAAACCGGAGTACCCAGATAAACCCCTCGATGACATCAACAAATCTCAGCTGATATGCGGAGCCCAGGACTCCATGCCAGGTCCATAGTGGTGGGAGGATGAGTGTTTCCAGCCTTACAGAGACTGAAAAGAGCTGTAACTTTGGAGTTTATAAGTTTTTTCCTTGAAAAGTCTAAACAGTACTTCAAAAGAACTGTAAACCTTTCCTTGAAATTTGGCTTAACCCAGAGTTAGGTTAACCGTCCCTTGAACAACCCAGCCCAGAAGTTTTCCTGATTTCTAGGTTGAGTTAGTACTAGATACACTTATAGCTACTCAATGGCATGGTAAAAATTCAACATAAGCAGAAATAACCGTTGGTTAACTAAAAGCAAGTGGTACGCATGTATACGGCCCATGGTAAAAACTGCCTCACCCAGATTTTTCTTTCAGTTTTGGAAAGCTCTCCGACAGCAGTAGGAAGATCATCGAACGGTCTGATGCTGATACTCATGTCTCCCAAGTCATCTTCATCCAGACACAAGTGTTGGCGAACTAAACCATCGACTTTCCTTGGGTCGACAAACAAGCTGAAACAGAAAACAATTTAAACGTAATAAAAAGACATTTCAGAACTCCGGTAATTCGAACTCGGATGATTCAAATCCCGCTTATTCAAACACTTCCAATCTCCTAGGATCTTAGATATAAATAAGTTAACTCAAATTTATTTTCGTTTCCCGTCCTACTATTGCAACTGCTTGTACCACTGCCACAAATATCATATCTAAACTACCACTTTGCAACTAAAAGAGTTCGAAACTAATTTTTTTTCAAGAGGCGAGCTGACTACCAGAGGCATAAATTTAGCAGCCTGATAGCAAGTCTTAGTAGCCATATATATCATTTCAACGTGTAATCAAGACTGCATTTGCATCTGTAGCTGCGTGCGTAAGAGTAACTGCATTTGTTTCCAGATTTCATTTTTCATCACATTCTTTATAACTTTTATTAGAAACAATAATTCTTAGTTAATCGGTCGCGAACGTTCCACACACAATCTTGTCGTAGCCAACATTACTATCATTGTTACCACAACTATAACTACCACAAGTACCATGACTTCAACACTATTGCCAACATTACTATCATTGTTACCACAACTATAACTACCACAGGTACCATGACTTCAACACTATCGCCAACATTACTATTATTGTTACCACAACTATAACTACCACAGGTACCATAACTTAAACACTATAGCAAACATTACTATCATTGTTACCACAACTATAACTACCACAGGTACCATGACTTCAACACTATAGCCAACATTACTGTCATTGTTACCACAAATATAACTACCACAGGTACCATAAATTCAACACTATCGCCAACATTACTATCATTGTTACCACAACTATAACTACCACAGGTACCATGACTTCAACACTATCGCCAACATTACTATCATTGTTACCACAACAACAACTACCACTGGTACCATAACTTCAACACTATAGCCATTATTACTATCATTGTTATCACAACAGTAACTACCACAGGTACCATAACTTAAACACTATAGCCAACATTACTATCATTGTTATCACAATTGTAGCTACCACTGGTACCATAACTTCAACACTATCGCCAACATTACTATCATTATCACAACAACAACTACCACTGGTACCATAACTTCAACACTATCGCCAACATTACTATCATTGTTACCACAACTATAACTACCACAGGTACCACAACTTCAACACTATCGCCAACATTACTATCATTGTTACCACAACTATAACTACCACAGGTACCACAACTTCAACACTATCGCCAACATTACGATCACTGTTATCACAACTATAACTACCACAGGTACCATAACTTAAACACTATCGCCAACATTACTATCATTGTTACCACAACAACAACTACCACTGGTACCATAACTTCAACACTATCGCCAACATTACTATCATTGTTACCACAACTATAACTACCACAGGTACCATGACCTCAACACTATTGCCAACATTACTATCATTGTTACTACTATCATCAGATTCAATTCCACGGAGGGGTGGAGTAAATGGGCGTTACACGGAGTGAATTGGATGGAACAATACGCTGATTTAGCATCGCGTATACGCGAGACGCGAACGTGAATTGTGATCACGTCAAGTTTTTCCTGCGTCTGCAGTTTGCCGTACGTACGCCAAGCTAAGGGTTTTGTGTTTGACATTTACGTGAGACTTTTTGATCTTAAAAATAGATTTTAAGTCGTAAAAAAGGTAAAGGGATGTTATGCTTAATGTCCAGTTAACTAAATTGAAGAAAACAAAAAAGAAATTGTTCAGATAGCGTCAGTTGGCAATTTTTACCAACGGGAATCAAACAAATGCTAATTGTGACACACAAAGAGTAAAAAAATCCTTTTTCTAACATGTACTTTCAGAATAAGATTCTAAATGCTTTTAATTTACTTGACACTAGTTCCCAGAGAATTCGAATTGCTCGGACGCGTGTTTTCGCTTGAAGCTCGCGTAAACGTGAAGCTAAAACCAGACAAATATACGGCAAACGGCAGACGACAAACTGATGTTTGCCGTCTCACGTCAACGCGGTGCTAAATCTCACCAAAATCTTACGTTGAAGAAGGGATTGGGAACTACTTGGAATTAAGGGGTAGGAAGCTTTCTTCACCTTATCGAGCTTCTTGTCACGATAGCGTAGGAATAAAACACAGGGTTGTAAACGATGTCATAGCCGCGCAAGTTGAACAACCCTAATAGAAAACAACAACTTAGTTCTGCAAGGATGTTTACATCACAAATTGTATAGTTTTAGGTTTATTTTGGCTTTTTAAAACTTTGTAGCCATTTCTATTGCACTTTTCAAAGGATATATTGACTCAAAATGGTGTCAATATCATTCTGGAATAAAAGATAAGAAAAGAAAACCATACAATGTAACAGAAAATTACTAGTCTTATTACAAAAATTAAATTGCTAGAGCTGATTTGATACCAACTGGGACATTTATTTCTTTAAAATTCAGGGCAAAATTACTTGAAGCTGATTAGACGCTGGTATACTTCTGCAGTTTTCCTAAGGCTTTTCGAAAACCTTTAGAAGGTCTTAAAACGCCTTAGAATCATTTTGTAGCCATTGTCAAATCTTTTTGAAAATTTTCGTAGATTTCCGAACACTTCCGAATACCTCCGAAGATTATTCGAGACTTTTTATAATCACGAAAATGCCTTAAACACGTTTCCTAAAATTTCCGCATGTTTCCAGAAACTGCTAGATTTTCACACATCTACGGCAATTTTACGAGAAACTTTGGATAAAGAAAGTCAGTTGACCATGCAGCGCTCTCTTGCAGGGTACGGCGGAAAATAAAGAGTTTTGCCTTCGAGGTCATGAACAACTAAAATTTAGGAGTAACTTCACTTGTGTTTCCGATTTTTGAAGACATTTGTGAAATTTGAAAACACCCGTGAAACCAACCCTAATTGTTACCTTGCCCCCATGCGAATACTTATACAGTGGAACCCCGTTAATACGGCCACCTCGTTACAACGGGTACACTTTGTTTGGCCCGCCGGTCGAATGACCATACGTTTTCTTATAAAAACACCTCGTTAATACGGTCACCCCGTTATTAGGGCCAATTTTTTCTGGCCCGTAGGTGTCACAGCACTAAATTTCTGTTGCTGATCAGACAATAAGGACAGTAGGGAGTTAAGATACGAACACGCTAACGCCGACGTCGACGGCAGAAGACAATAGTAACTACAATAGCTGCACGTTGGAATGCACCGTGCGCTCCAACTGCAAGTTTTCGACTTTAAGATTACAGCGTAAAAATCTCAGTTTTGAAGCAAAAACGACCTACAGAAAATTATGTAAATCTTCTTAAAAATCTTCATAAAGCATAATCGGACAAAAGAGAAAGCTAACTAGCCATACGTGATCGAAAAGGGCAAGCAAGAAGTGTATTTTTTGTAGGTTGCTGTCGTCGAAGTTGCCGTCCTTGAATCTTAAGCTCCCTAAATAACAAGGACGGGGCTTACATTAATAATTTTCGATCACGTATGGCTAGTTTCATTTCTCTTTTAAGACTTGAGAACAGAAAAAAAAAGTTTCCTTCGTAAATATAAATTCAGTAGTCGAAAAACTTTAAAATTGAGCTTTTCATGCACGTTGGAAGTTTGTGGCCAACACAGTGCATTCTAACGTACAATTTTTGTATTCATTATTGTTCATTACTGCCGTCGTCGGAGTTACCGCCCTAGTTTCTTTTAAAAGGTCTGCTCTATTCCCCTAACCTGTACGTACACGGAGAAAGAGGCACTCGATGGGAAAGTGTTCAACATTATAGCTTTGACTGACTTACAAGCCACTTCATCTAATGACGTAACAACTAGAGCCGAGGCCCTTCTCTTCTCCATTACGTTCCTCACATCACGGACCTTATCTTGCCAAGTCCTTCCTAACAAGTGAAAAGCATTTGGCTCCCGTCAAATCATGTGATAAAACATTCATGTTCTAATAAAATAGGAAAAACGGATTATCTGTGTAACGCATTCATGAGTCAGAAGTTTCAGAAAAGCTGGCGAAGCTGAAAGGTTAGAATGCAAGTCGACATTTCTAAAGTTTGTAAAACTTTGGCCTGCTTCAAACACCGTATTTCAACCGAATCGAATTAAATTCACAAATTAAATTTGGTGAGAATACGGTGTTTGAAGCAGTGCATCGAATTAAATTCGGTAGTGAATTAAATTCGCTTCCACCTACTGGATAATACGGTAGAATTTCGTTGGAAATAAATTCGGTGTTTGAACCACCGGTTCAATTAGCTCAGGATCAAAATCAATTTAATTCGATACGGTTAAAATACGGTGTTTGAAGCAGGCCTTTTTCTCCTTGTGTTGAAGTTAACGTTGCCGTTCACACAGCTAACTATACCCAATAGGAAGTGGAAAAGTTTTTCGTTTATTTAATCAAGTTTGAAAAGTCTGTTCCTGTTGTACCAATTTAATAGGCTTAATTAGGGTCGTCGCAGGTCACCGTGGCGGGCTGTGTGTCTCTTTTTCAGTTCCACGTTTTCTAAAATATCTTTTCTTCCTGTGACCAAGCTTTCGATATTTATCAAGAAACTCGACGTGTATGAGTTATAGAATGAGATATATAGGTGAAGAACGATTAAAATACAGGCTTCGTGGTTTTGATCCAAAGAGCCATATTGTCAGTTATTGTAAGAAAAATATTTAAAAGAATCAAGAAAAAAAAAGTAACAAATTACCAGAGTAAGAGAACTCCATTGTGAACAGCTTGTTGCTTGCTCGTGGTGGCTTGTTGTGGTTGTTCCATACTTTATCCACCAGATCTGTTTCCACGGGGACCAGCGACACGTCCTCGTAGGCGAGTTGCTGTAACGATAATAGCGAATATTCAAATTGCCAAAACGATTACGAATACATAACGATGATGAAATGAAAATGATTATGATAATTTTTAGTTTCACTAATATCAATATCATATCTAGTATTATGATAATGATAACGTTATCTTTAGATAGAGGTAATAATAGTTAATGATATTTACCATGTTGATGATGATGATGATGCTACTGATAACGACAAAGAGAATGATGATATTGATAACAACAGGGTTCGCCCGCTTTTCTCAAAGCAAAATTTAAGTACTATTTTAGGACTCTTTAAGGTAAGGTTATTGGTTTTTGAGGACCTAAGCCATGGGACATCAACCAACAGAACTGACCTAAAACAAGACTTTTTACGATAATGTGGCAAAGACTGCACGAAGCGCTGTACGGATCTCCAGGTACTGCTTGAAGCCACCCAGTAAACTCTGCCCATTGGAGCTAAGATTCTTGGAAAATGCATTTCCCAGGAATTGTTGAGATTTATCGAAATATCAAAACAAAGAAAAAGCAAAAATGTAATGACTTTTTAAGGGCCACGACTGATTTTTGTAAAACTTAAGGGGTTTTGAGACCTCAAATTTTGGAAAGTGAAAATTAAGGACTTTTAAGGTTTTTAAGGACCTGGACGAACCCTATAACAATAACGTTCGTGATAATGGTAACGACATTGTTAATGAGAATGAAAACGATGATGATGACAATGGTATCGATGATAACGATAAAGAAAATGATGATAATGATAAGACAACGGTAACTATAACAATAAGATGATGATAGCAAAGTAATAATGATAAGATAACAATAATAATAAGATAATATTAATGACAATGATAAAGATAATGATAATGAAAACAATAAAAATATATTTTTTACTTTTACTTATACATGTCTTTAACACAAGTGAAGAGTACAGTTTGATGTTCCTAATGACGAGGCCTTCAATAGACAACAATAAGGATATAGACTAAGGAGTGGTCACGTGACTGTTAACGAAAGTTAGTGTTGGCAAAATTACTGCAAATGTCACACTACCTGAACTATCATTATTATAAATACATCAGTCAAAGTCTACCAAGTTTTGTTTAAAAAAACACGAAAAGTTTAGAGGGGGTGCAAGTTGCACGAATCTGTAGGATTAAAGTTTAAGATGGTGTTACCTGCGGCGATCTGTTTTAAGCATCTTTAAAATTAATTGTCTCGCAAACTCGTCCCCAAGCCCTTTCCACCTCCTCCCGTCGAGAGAAGGAAAAGGAAAGGGCCCTGGGACAGAGGTTGCCTCTCTCTCTCGCTTCTGCGAGTTGAACTTTGTAACTAGAATCACTGCAAAGTTAGATCTTCATTGGCCTTCATTTTCGGCAACGATGTGTGCAACTTGTACGTCTCTCAACGATTTTAGCCATTAGACAGGGCGTTACACGCCGCAATGGCTCGTATAACTCGCCTGGCAAAGTCGCTGTTTACAAGAAAGACAAACTGCACTAAAATTGCCTTGTGTTTACAACATTAGCTTTAGTTTCAGCTTAATTTTCGAAGTTCAAACGTGTGCAAAATACAAGATTTTAAGTCATTGCTATTAATGAGTCGAGTGTTATTTGACTAATTAATTGATAGCTTGAGACACATGTTTTCTTTGTTAAAGATCCCAAAGGTGTTTGGTTTGAAAAGGTTTGTTTGTATAAAACCTAAGTGTAAATGTTTCTTCAATTGAATTATTAAAAAGTTGTTTAAATTGGCATTGATTTGCGTTATATTATTAGATCACTCCGTGGCGGCTATCTGGCCGTCGTCCAGTAGCAGTTAGCAGGGTTCGTCCGCTTTTCTCAAAGCAAAATTTAAGGAATTTTTTAGGACTTTTTAAAATAAGGTTATTGGTTTTTGAGGACCTAAGGTCATGGGACATCAACCACCAGAACTGACCTAAAACATGACTTTTTTACGATATTGATTTTTCTTGACATAGTTATATAGTTATAGGCACGTTTTAGTTGTTGTTTTTTACGGACCTGACACTAAAGTCTATAGAACTGCAAAGATTTGATTTGGCATTACGTAAGCAGAACAATTACTAATGAAATAGTCCTGAACTTAAATACGCTGGATAAATTCAGAAGAAAGGTTCAGGACTATTTCATTATCAAATTCCTGGATAGATGAATCTACACAGTACTACTAGAACTATTACTGTGCACTTTTTATGACAACATAACAGTGCAGTCTTCATTCAAACTCAACAAACTGTAAGCTAAGTACATGACTCGTGATTCAAACAAAATGCCAACTTCAGTGAAAAAGAAAAAAATTTAAAAACTTTTTAAGGACCATGACTTTTAAGGACTTTGAGGCCTCAAATTTTGGATAGTGAAAAATAAGGACTTTTAAGGTTTTTAAGGACCAGGACGAACCCTGAGTTAGCATTCCCTTACTCAATGCCCTAGGTATTAACTGAAGCAGAACAGACCTTTGCGAGATTCCTGAACCTCTCTAGATGGAAAGGAAAAACAAACGGCAATCAGAAAAATGCACGAGTTTGTAGGTAAGATATCCTTCAGAAAAACGAGTTAAATAAGGGTGCGCGACTGTTTGGACTTATTCCGGGATAGGAATACATGGAATAAAAACTTTGTCCTATTCGTGTGGCTGTTTATTCTGCGAAGTTACGAACAAAACAGTTGTCGGTGATAAAATATCTTTTGAATTTTGAATTTGAAATAGAAATTTCATCACCATGACAATTTGAAAGAAACTTCAAAATTTTATTCTTTATCCGGAATAGTTGGTACAGCCCCAAACGAATCAAACTCACCGTAAGTTAAAGTCCGTATCAAGCTTATTTTTTTTTTAATTTCCAGATGAAAAGTAGAACCCTTTAATGATAGTCATTTTCGATAATAAAACCTTTCCTCGCCGTTCCTAATATGTTTTTTAGACTTGAAGCGTGCAATTACGAGCATGATGTAGCATGAGGCATATGACGTAGCATGTGGCTCAAAGCAGAGACAATCTTTTTTATCTCAAAAATTCAATTCTGACTACAATAGTCACATTGTTATAACTTCAATCAATGAATTATTCCCTTGAAATTGTTTGAATTAAAAATTTTATGACAATTTATTACAGAAATGAAACTTTTTTTAAACAAAAGCCACATAACTCACTGCTTCTACGTCACAGGTTACCAGTCCAGCCTGCTTGGTCGAAACTTACATTCCAATCTTATCTTGATTAAAAAGAGTGCTTAGACATGGAAATCGTCTTTGGTTAATCAAATGACAACAGTTTGAATCTAAAAAGTAAAAAAATAAGCTTGATGGGGACTTTAACTAAATGACTAAATTTAGCCACGGTGCAGACACCAGTCTCCACTCGGCCAATAAGAGTAAATTCTATAAAAAAATACTAAATAAAAAAGAAAAAATTATCAAACTAATGGTTAGCTCCCACCGGAACTGGTACTCATTTATACAGCTGAGTCCACTAGAACAAGTTGGCTAAAGTGACTTGCTAAAGGTCACAACACAGTGCACGTGGTCTGACCGGGGCTTGAACCTTGCAACCCTAGGATTACAAGTCGAGCACACTTATAACCAATTGGCCACTGTGCCAGCAACCAAAATAAGAGAAGGAGTAAGTGAACACTTATCAGGCGGATAGCTTATCCAGGCTTCATACAACCGGGCCCAGACCTTTACTCAGGGTCTTAAAATAACTGAGAAGGTGCTGCCTTTGTTTTAACACTCTAACAAGCAACTTTCATGTCTTTTGTGATAAAAAGTTTAACCCCTTGGCTCTCAGTATAAGATCTATCTGTTGGATTTTCAGACTATCAAAAAGTACAAGTAGTGTAAACTAGAGACGCATCCTTCTGAACGATCTTGACCCTACCGGTACCAGTGTGACCTTGAAAGTAACAAAACAAACTCTTACCAAACTTGATGAGCAGTGGATCAACTCCAACTCTTGAACCAGCAGGAAGATTCTACAAACAAAATGGTTTTCTTGTCACTTTTTAATTCTTACATGACAAAATGATCCCAACATAAAGTGCATACTAAGATTTTTTGGCTTCCTCTAAACTTTACATGCACACTAGCTAGTAAGTAATGTAACATTTTATCATGGATAAAATCATTGTTCAAATAACTTATAATTAGATCTAAACTAAGCTAAGCTAAATCCTTTCTCGAGCCAAAGTGGCTCATCAGGCTGGCGCTTATCTCCGGTTTCCATTGCGTTTAAAATAATAATAATTAGCATTTATATAGCGCCTTTCCAAAGGTACATGCTCAAAGCGCTTAACAATAGTTAACAGTTGACTCTGGTATTGAGGGTCTTAGACAGTCCGCTCCATACGGCTCACAACTATTTTCCTAAGAGTTGCCCTCAGTTAGTAGAAGAGACAGACCACAACACCAGGATCACCCTACTAGTGTGTTCCATGTAAATGATACCAAGCAGACCATTCACACAGGCCTAGGCAAAATGACAATGAAGTAAAAATGACAATGAAGTTTTATGAGCCCAGTTCCTATTTTCTGCTTTAGTTTGTCAAAACTGGAAATCAAGAAGACAGAAATGTAAATCCACAAGAACTGGGGGATTGTTCTCTGCACGCACCATTTTGATTTACTGGTTTCAACAAACTAAATAGGAAAAATACAGACTGCTCAAAGTCTAACAGCATAAATATATATATTATATATTATAAATGACATAACAAACCTCCACCAACCAGTCCTCAAGACTGGGGGCTCCTGGCAATGCTGTCACAAGGAATAAAAAATCAAATTCAGAAGAAGAAAAACAAAATAAAAATCAGTAATTATAATAAATTATTAACAGAGACATTTTAAAAATGTTTAGAATGAAAATTAACAAAATTAAAACTCTACGTTTCAAAGTCATCTGGGCTTCACTATCAAGAAACTAAAATTCAAATTAATATAACAAAAAGTCTTATTAATAGTAAGAAAAAATACAACAGAATTGCTATTTAAACTGTTCTTAAAGCCATGATACAATGAGCCTGTTCCAAGGTGTAAGGTGAGAAAATTATTAACTAGATTAGACAATGGTCTAATCTAATAGCATTTGTCTAATTTGTCCAAATATCAAATTAATAATCTTCCACATTACACCTAGGAACAGTCCCATTGTATTTTCGTTATGCCTCATGACTAATATATAATTATGATTATACATGGCTATCACAATGTATTGCAGTAGGACTTTTTAGTGCTTAAACAATCATTTGTTTAAGTGATGTGCAGTTATGTTTGAAGAATTTAACAACATTCTTCATTTTGTAAATATTATTAACAGTAAAAAAAATTAAAAAAAAATATATATATAACTCCTAACTAGCTAGTAATGTACATTGTAAACTTGCGAAATAAGATTGTGGAGTTGAAACAGAGCAATTCAAATAAGAAAGTTGAAAGAACCAAAGCAAACGTATAAACATTAAAAAAAAATAACTATGCCAATTAATGTACATGTAACTAAATATTTTTAAGCTAGATTATTTTAATATATCTTGGTGTCTACATAAATATTCTCCATAATTAGCTATAAAATAAAAGTGTGTTGCACTACATACAATTAAAAATTGGTGTCCAGTTTGAATCTAGTTGTTCCTTTGCAGCCACCATATACCTCCCATCAATCCATGCAGCTGCCTCATCCTGCGTTACTACTGCTGTCCCTAAAACAACCAAGTTTTTGCCTGATGTCAGTTTAAAATAATTAATATTAAACTGAAAAGGAAACAAGTGAGAGTGACAAGAAGTATCATACGGCTTTAACTAACTACAACTACCGCTATCATAATAATGCTATTAATATTACTATTAATACTATTATTACTATATATAACTGCTATTGATATTACTATAAATATTGCTATTGCTATTAATATTACTATAACTGCTATTAATATTACTATTAATGCTATTAATATTATTATCACTATAACTGCTTTTATATAATTGCTATTGCTATTAATGCTACTATTAATGCTGTTAACATCGTTATTACTATAACTGCTATTAATATATTAATATTACTATCACTATCGCTATTAATATTACTATTAATATTACTACTAATACTATTACTGTAATTGCTATTAATACTACTAATACTATTGCTATTAGTATTGGTATTACTGAAATTGCTATTAATCAATACTACTAACACTATTGCTATTAATATCGATATTACTGTAATTGCTATAAATATTACTAACATTGAAGGATCCAGGGGGGAAATGGCATAAGTGACTTTGTATGAAATGCTAAATTCTTCCAATGGTTCTTAAGAGATAATAGGGATAATGTAAGGAGAAATGACAACTCCATCAAAAGTTGCTTACATCGTTTTTGCGCTAGACCCTTCAATTACTATCAATTTGCTATTTATATTACCTTTTTTATTACTGTTACTACTACTAACACTATTACTATTACTACATTACTATAGAATACCGAAGTATGACGTCACAAATATTGTTTTTTATTTATTACATTTTGATTCCGAATTTGTGTAGAATGTCTAAAAAGAGGCTTAAATTTCAAATTTCTTGAAAATCAGTTTAAAAACAGCTTAGATATGAGCAAGTGAATATGTAACTACCCCCATACAAATCTCTGTAATTTTGGCTTGAAGCATAAAGTCTGGATCCAAGCCAAAATTACAAAGATTTATATGGGGTAATTATATATTCACCTGCTCATATCTCAG
>JAOBAT010121731.1:0-13380 GCA_026413305.1 Hydrozoanthus tunicans
AGGGGGGCATGAAAGGTGGGGGGGGGGTTGGGAAGGGGCTGCGCCTTTTGTGCTGGGATTATTTCATTTGAATTTGATTCTAAATCAAATTTAATTTCATGGAGTTACTTATTGATAATTACATAATGTTTTCCTTTTAGGTGTTTTCATATTCGTTTCATTTGGATGCAACAAGCGAATCCTTTCCTTGTACAAGAACTTGTTCTGTGGAAAGACGCCCCAGGCGATGTCACAGAGTCGTTTCAAAACTCTGGAAAGTACCCTCTAAGAAAGAACACTTTGTGTGACGCTTTCTTTCTTTCAAGAGCTTTTTAATGCTTTTAAAAGGCATTGTTACGACTGTTGTGTAGACAGTGGCTGGCAAACAGTTCTTAATAAAGTGCATCACAAGATCGATGTTTACTTACTTACTTTACAGACCTACTCGGTCTTACATAAACTAGGTGGTACAAGGGGAGACCTTATCTGCTAGCGAATTTGGTCCGGGGGTACAAAATCCACGGGGGGATCAAATCCACTGTTACGCCGCGTCTCTTCATCTACCTAACATGCGAGTAAGTGTTTTAGTGATTTCGGAGCAACCCGGATTGATGAATTGAGGGGTCTTGATATGATCTTTGAAAGCAGTTCTGTTACAGTTATTGAGGCTGCTGTGTCCCAAGACCTTGAGCACGATGTCGAATGGATGAATCAAAACTATCTCATGTTGAATTACTCTCTTTATTTCTTTGCTTTAATTTAAGTTTTGGATTTTTCAACCGAATGAATAGCTGTAGGCAATGAGCAAAAAATCTTTATCACTACTGTTATTATTATTTTACTATCATTAATAATAACTTTATTATTAATTTCATATTAGTACTAACACTAACGTTAGAACGTAAAAGAGAAATGGTTAAGGGATACGAGCGCAAAAGCAACCGGACTGCGATCCGTTGGTCCCCAGGGCTCCAGAACAAAAACACACCAGGCCACCTCGACAATAAGGCATCAGTTCCCAGCAACCAGGGAAACTGAGGCTGAAGAATTACGTAGACATCATTGTAGGGAAGGAGAGGACGAGGTATACAGTAAAAGGCAAAGCACTGAACACCTCTCAATTTGCCCCATACCGTAGATATTTAAGTCATACCTTGCGGAGGACTAGGCCCAAACTACTGTTCTGGGAGACGTCATTGTGACAGGCGCAAAGACAGAACGAGTTTTCAAAACATCCAAACATTTAACTGAACAAAACTAATTTCACCGGACAATGTCGTAGTACCCATCGTTTTTAGATAGACAATTAGGAAAGGTAGCGTAATATTTCTGGAAAGATACGTTCGATGTGGTTCAAGTACTTAAAACGGCTCAGATCACTTAATACAAACTTAAGTTAGAGATTAGTTTGAGACTCTAAGCATTTTACCGTTAAGAAAAAATTCATGCGCATTTCTGTCACCGAACAGTGCGCGCGCGCTCGTTTTTTATATCTATAAAGGTTGGACCTGTGCTTGATATGATGAAACAGATTTGTTTCTAGCAATATCTTTACTTCGAGCCAGAAAAGCTTTACTATGTAATTTATGTAACATAAATGGCGAAGAACTGAAGAGGTCCGAAGGACGAAACCGCTATTTTTAAGCCAAACTCTGGTAATTTAAGTGTGAAAAAAGCTACAAATTGAGTTGCAGGGCAACATACCTCCATCAACAATGAACAGATTTGTTTATTTACACAAAACATTTAATTTACTGGTGAGCCTACATAACTTAACTGTTTATAAGTTGAATGGAAACAGAACATCCGAGTTTGTGACCTCTTACTATTAACTTGAGCCTGTAACAGATGTAGTATATAGAGGGCCTCAGGATCGTCTTTGATATGCATGAATGGCCAGCGCTTTACAGCACTACGATCAGATTTCCCAGGGGCCTTAACTCTTTCCGAAGGTACAAAATTCTGCTTTTTACTCTGCCAGATCAATTTTAACTTAATGATTCAAGAAATGGAAGCGTAAAAAATGTATCACATTTGAGCAAGAGTTTTTATTTTCGAATTACATTGAGTGGAAGCCAATACATTTGATAGAACAACGAACTTTACGAATAAAATACAAAAATATGAAAGCTAAAGTATTTCAATATTTCTTGTTAACAAGAAATTTTGTTTCGTAACCTATCTAAAGTTTTAATTTTTGCAAATAAGTCATGACTGAGATGTAAGGAAGTTCACGTCGCTGGAAGTTGGTCCCAGGCCGCACTTGTCCATCTCGTAACAGAACTCGCGGAACCTGATAAAACAAAATAAAAAGGTGTCATGACCAAAATAGTTTAATTTAGAAACGAAAGCTACACAAATTGAAATTCCAATTCTTTTAACATCATTGTCTATTTGCGAATCTAGACTTCTTCTTTTGAAGACAATTTTACCCGTTTTAAATCTATCTACAGTTTGTTCTCCTTTTCCCTGATTTAGAAGATGGCAGCATTCAAACTGTGATTATAGCTCTGCGAAATCTACGAATAAGTTCATTTTTATCCATATTGTCATCACAATTATCAAGTTATAAGATCAACCCAGAAGTATCAGGAGATCATGCTTTCTCGACTCGAACAAAGATGGAATGGAATCATTCCCATCCAATTTAAAACTAAAGTCTAGATGTATGAAGGTTGAGTAAAAGCTTTAGCATTAGCTAATGATTACTTTTTCTTCAGCAAATCCAGCTCTGCTTGAAACTTCTCCTCAACGATGTCCATTTTTTCCTGTTGATACAATAAACCGTTTTTACCTCACTTTATAATTCTAAAATACACTTGTATCTTACAAAGGACTGACAAAAGACATCATAGGATGAGGAATATTTGCATTAGACAATGTTTTGGTTTTGAAACGTTTTTCGTTATCCCAGACCAAGCGAGTTCATTGAATTTGTTGTAGCTGATTCGTGAAGCACGTCTTTGTTTACAAAGATTGTTTTGAATGACAAGTAATTAAAAAGGCTGAGGAGGGGTCTGGGCTCGGCCTGCCAAATTCAAACAAGTTGTTCATTTTTGTTGAGGAGAATGTCACTAGCGTTAGAAGCGGAAACCGACCTATATATCTCTAGGTTTTTGGAATGGAGCTCCAATTGTAGCGTTATAGTGATCTTGCATGAGAACACAGGAAGTGGAAATCAAAACGATGCCATTTTCAAGGTTCTTCGTACCCCCTAGAAAATTAGTAATGTCGATGCAACAAGAAATTTTTTCTCGCTGATCTTTTACCTCGTAATATACAAATCTTTGGTAAAAAAATTAATTGTCTATAAAGTTTCACAAGTACCCGCAGCTTTATGTCCTTGTAGGCCATGAATAATAGGAAAACATTTTTTGTGTCTTGCACTACTCATGTCTAAAACATGTTCATAATAGAAACTTCTTCAGAGCTCCTTAAACAGTAATCTACGTTAGATATTGCATGATTGCACCAGAAGCATTTTGTATCTAAACTATTTTAAGTGATACTTACTTTCAGTGCAATGTTGTCCTCTCGTTCTTTTTGCAAGAGGGAGTCTGTGTCTCTGTTGTCGAAACAGAAAATCAAATATCACTAAGGATAACACAAACACATGCACTAGAACGAACACTAACACTAGCTCTGCAGCTATCGCTGTCAAGCAAAACGGAGTCCGTGCGTTTTGAAGTCTTCGAACTGTTTACAAATCTCAACGATTCTTTTAACGCTTCTTTGCTTTCGTCTATTACCCTTTCAACATCTCCTGTGGTTTGTCAGTGGTGGTGGCGCCTTATCCAGGTGAAGAAACCACAACTAGTGAATAATTAACCTCATGCAGGACTAGAGAGTCTTAAGCAACCACTTGGCAAAACAGTGATTATTGTCTAAGATTTCTATCTATGATATTAAGATTGCATAAAAACCAATTCTGTGTCTATGGTTTGCCAACCACAGCATCACGGGCAAGACTTCGTCTTGAGAAACCCAAGTCCAATATAGAGGTAGAGAAAAAATTACTGCTTGATCTTTGGTCTCACCCCGGGTTAAACTTAACCCGTCTTTGAGCACCAAGTCCAGGAATCTAGCTAACAACAGAAATAACTTTATTACGCTAATTAGTTAAAGGAAGTATGACAGTTATAAAAAAAGAAATTTGTCTACAGTTAGATGAGTCTTGGCCATCTGGTTATAATCATAAGGGCTAACCAAGACAGATTGACTTTAGAAGTTTAATTAAAAGTAGACTTCAGCTTATGGCCGGGAGTGCAAGGAAAACTTTGCTGTTATTATGAAATACTGCTTAGTTTTTCCATGAAAAAATTCTAAAACTACAGCTCAAATCATTCTTTAAGGTCGGAAATAAGACTAAAAACTAAAATAACTAAACCCCGGGTTTGTGCTAATCGGCCTTTGAACAACCAGGCCCAGCTGTAAACACGACGGTTGATCTGTTTTCTTTGTCTTTTCACTGATTGCAGTAAATGTTCCGTTTGTGTTGTTCTCTACAAACCTTGTCTGTTGCTGAAGATGCTTCTTCCGCTCCTCTAGGTACAAAGTCTGCTGTGAAAGTTCTTCCTTTAACCTGAAAAGGATCAGAGAGAATGAAACAGAGTTTTTTCTCCAGTCCGTTGCCCTTTTTATTTATTTCAGCAAACATTTTTGGTGTCATTTCCTTAGTAACTAAACAGAGGAAGCCGCTTAATCTCGTCCCCAGGGCTCTTCACTTGGGTTGGGGTAAAGCCCTGGGGACGAGGTTAGACATCGCTAAGCAGCGAAACACCTGGCAGTAAAGTTTAAAAGCGAGATAATTAAGGTGGAAGCGAACCTAGAGCCCAGGCAGGCATCATTCAAAAAAGCAGCGAGGAATGAACGAGTAGTCTCATCAGTGCGTGATCCCCCAACACACATCGGCAGTAAAAGATTCCACTCCAGGATCGGGTAAGATCCTACCCTTAATCTCAAGCGTTAACCATCGCCTCTTTGAGACGAAGATGGCACCATATTTAGGAAAGTTGACACTATACAGATCTATTGACCATATACTAACACTGACATCGGCAACTACGGAAATCTGTGTTGGCATTGACTTTAACAATAACATCGAGTCTGTGGTTTGTTGCCCTGAACAGCTAACAAAGTGTTGCTATGACAACAGTATGTGGAGTAAGTGTATGAGTTATGAGTTTCACAAACCTCAGCTGTTCTTTCTCACACTCCGACGCCTTCTTTTCTTGCTTTCTCAACTGTTCCTGCAGCCTGTCAATCATCTTGGTGTCTTCGTCTCTAGCCCTAAGTAATCAGTTGGTGAAACATTTGCTAGTATCAATCTCCATGACGAAATATTGATCTAAGAGACTAAAAAGAACTATCAGCAACGAAGGGCTTATCACTCTAGCTTTCCAGCACAAAAATTGCACGTAGAACAGAAACCCAAAGAAGATCGTAGAAAGTCACTTCTTGGTACCAGTGGTAACTTTGACATTTTATCTAGATGATTAAAACTTTCCTAGAAACAATATTAATAGAAAACAAAGTGAGTGAGTTTTTTTTTCCAAACCTTGACAGTTCTTTCTCACGCTCAGCTTCCTTCTCTTCTTGCTGTTTCAGCTGTCTCTCTATCTCAGCGATCTTTTTGGCATCTTCACATTTTGCCCTAGCAATCAGTGGGTGAACAAAGATCAATACTACAGTGATTAACATTACTCTTAACCTAGTGAAAAGATGCAGTTCCAGCCATAGGTTGGGCTTAAGGGCTTCTTACAATATTGTTTGGGGGGAGGGGTGGGGGCAGCTTAAGGATGTTCTATACTCAGAAACGACATAAGCTGCCGCCAGCTTGCACTGTTCTGTTGGATTACTGCCCACTATAGTCAGTTCAGAACAGACCATAACACCCCCTTCCCTCTCCTCTCACTAACAGACGACAGACCAGGCCGTCACCAGGTGATTTATCTCGGGTAAAAGATAAACCAGTTTAAATTGATCTCGCCCTAACACTTAACCTGCACCTGTCCGGATATTTGCTTCAAACACTAATTTTCCCCTAATAATGACCTGTTGCTGATACAAACACGAACCCAGGCCTGAACACAAGGCCTTAGGCAACCCAGGCACTATCAAAAACACTCATCAGACGTCCCTGACTCTGTCTCTGCTATAAATCACAGCCCTAGCTCTGTGTCTGCCTTTGACCCTATCCCTATCCCAGGCTCGCGCGCCCTTGTCCCTAATCCTGACTCATTCCCTGACTCTGACCCAGTCCCTGAACAAGTCCATGAGCCAGTACCCGGCCCTAATCATTAAATAAGACACATAAGAACTGACTGACGAAAAAATGTTAACATAAACTACCTACCACACTAAAGCTTGTGATAAATTTCTTGTTTCATATTTCTCATCGTCCAGCATTTTGTTTAGTTCTTTGATAGTTTTTTCCATACTTGAAATAGTTTCTATGTAGAAAAAAAATAGTTTAGTTCCCTTTAGCGCTTGGTTTATTCATGGAGCAGAGCTAACGAGACTCGAACAGCTCTCAGTCCAAGGAAGCAGTAGAGATAATCCGCTGCTCATGTCACGGTCTCTGACTGGTTAAACAACACACCGAGTTGGAGATGCGACACGACGCACGAAGTTCCATTATTTCTGTGTTTTTTAAACGTTGCTAACGACAGATGATTTTTCTTTTCATAGTTTTCCAAAGGATAAAATGTTTCAAAAGGTAAGAAAACTAAAGATATTCTGCCTCAGATAAAACGAAAGGGTTGAGATGTGATGCTTTCCCATTTCCACAGCCTGAAGGACGAAGCAATTAATGTAATATTTTTGTCAAACGACTTTCTTCGTGCATCGATAGTGTTCGCCGCTCTCTTTGCTTACCCTTTCCAGATCACGTGACTGACCAGCTGAATAGGTCTGTTAGTTACAACTGGGATTTAAAATGTGAGTGTTACTAAATTTTTACTTCCATCGAAATGCATTGGAGGATAAAACCTCTTTCAGCAACCGAGTCAAATCTAGCGCGCATGAACACTTACTTTGTTTTACCTCAACCTGTTGGTTTCCACTTTGAATTCTCTCTTCACGGATTTCAATCTCTTCGTTCAACTATGTGACAAAATTTATAGCTTTAAGTTAGCAACAAGATCAAGTTATGATCCGCGACATGTTAGGCTGTTTGCAGGTCAGTCTGTAAATGTAAATATTATTATTGATACTATGATAAACTTGAAGTTAGGATTGTAAAGATGCCACATACACTGGTAGAATATAAATCATATTTCATTTCTATAGTTCCCGATTCTCGTCCCTTTTTCTATTCAACACAGCTTCGCAGCTTTTGTGTTTATGCTTTAATGCTTTTTCTTCTTTTGGAAAAAAATACTGTTTAACAGAAAAACTGCAACAAAGAGAAAATTTAGCAGAATTTCGATTCTAAGTTATACGTATTGGCACCTACAAAAGTTAACCCCAGAACTAGCGCTAATTTTGTACCCAGATCTTCTAAACACTTGGGAGTTCTCGCGAGACGGTCCCGAGGGTTAAGAAGATCTGGGTACAAAATTAGCGCTAAAATCTATTTTACGCGGGTAACGTGCTGTACACGCAGCTAACAGACCCATCACACGAGAGAGGCTAGAGATGAGCCCAGCCAATGTTGGTTTGTAAGTTAAAATCACATGGTTGAGGTTCTAGATTACCTTCTTTATCTTGGAATTGAGACTTTTTTCCGCTGGAACAAACAAACAAAAAATTGGTTTCAGTTTGTTTTCAGGTTTTCAGAACACTTTCAATCTAGTCGTCCAACTGTCAATATTTTATTGTGTTTTGTTCTTCATTTACTGCTTCTGTTAGTATATATTATATGAACCTTGTACAGTCTACGTCTACAGCCGTTCATTAATAGCACAGCTATCAACGGTAAGAACAAACAGACGATACACGAACCCCCCCCCCCCCCGTATAACTTCTTTACCAATGAGTTTTGCTTATTTTACTTACATTTTTTTAACGAAGCGTTGGCAGCGTTTAAATTCTGTTTCAAAAGAACAAAAGAAGACAAATCAAGACAATTAAATCTGAAAGGATCTGTGAAGACTTAGGGAACACGTCCTCTGGTCGGCAGAAGACTGTGTTTTCTGGTTTCTACAGTGACAAGTCAGTGCCAGTGGTGAAAATTTGGTTTTCTCAATGTTTGTCATTTCAGGAACAGTCCCACAGGTTAACACTTACGGATATATATTGCTACTAAACACATTTCTTATGTTTAACCTCTCCCCCTTCCCCCTTTCGTGTCTCTACCCCTCCACTCCTCCCTACCCCCTACCCCCGGGCTAACATTATCATCTACTTGAAGTTTCGCGAGTACCTCAATTTCTTTTCTCTTGTCATCACACAAATCTCGGTAAGCGTTTTTTATTTTTCTTGATTCCCGGATGCTGCAGAGCAAGTGAGAGACTGGAATAAGCTGGGTCCGTCATGTGACACGCTTGAGTTAAGGTCGGCACGAGTTCTAGTTTCTTAGTTATAAGACTGCTTACTTCTCTACCACAACTTGACTTGATATCACAAACAGGATGAACATTTTCCTTATCTGGCGGTCTTTCGCTGTTCTATCTCAATACTGCGCTAACTGTTTCAGTGTTTGTCGGTTTCTATTCAGACCAACAATATGAAAGTTGCTGTTGAAGTGTACAAAATCTAGTATGTTTTATTGGTGTTGTTAGTTTTGAGATAAAAAGATAAAAAATTTTTAACAGATGACTCACACATCAAAAATATGACTTCAAATTAAGAAAACTCCATTTTTCATACATTTGTTATATTATGTTGTTAATAACGACTGTTTTTGATAGGCTACAACTTAAAATATACTTACCCAACAGCTAAATTCTCTTCCACGACTTTGAAGTCTTCCTAAAAAGATATTTGATTGTTTTTCTCAACTTCTACTTCTCAATACGATTACTTTTAGTGAGAGTTAGTTTAGTAAAAGCAATTTTTTAAAATGCCTTCAGTGTAATGCCTCTGTCACGGCTTGAATTTTCATTCTTGTTGTTATCTATTTTATTTTCATTAAAGCTAAGTGGCAGTTGACAATTCCGAACTAATGATGGCGGCCGCTATACATTTTAACTCAATGGTTTTCGAACCTTACGCCGCTAAACTAAGGAACTCATGGAAGGTGACAACTGATATAACTCTTCCTTGTGCTAAAAACACGGTGTGTCAAGTTTGAGATATACAGGCCCTCTTTTTGTGTTTTTATGGGCAGTTATAGAGTTTTATGCGCTAGGATCCGCTACCCTTTGTGTAATTGTGAATTGTTGTCAGCGTTATAGCGTTCTTCGTGTAGTTATTATCGTCGATGTTTAGAATGGTGTCGTTGCTTTTATCATCATAAATGTTTATTGTTGCTACCGTGAACGTCTTTGTTACTGTTGTCAACACTGCCGTCGTCTGCTATCCTTATTATCATTGTCGACTCTCAACGAACGTGTTACCTGTGAGTCCTCGAGGCGACTCGTAAGGTCTTCAAGCTGTTTCTTCATCTGCTTGTTATCATCCTCGAGAATGTTACACTAGAATGAAGTCACAAGCGTACATCAAATTATGCCGTGAGGTGCTAAGAGAGTTTAAAATGTTCAGAGTTTCGGTTTAACAGCAGTAGGAACCATTGCTTTCTTCATTAATTAGGCACAAAAACAGAAACAAATTTTAGCAAGAGAAAACACATTTTAGAAAACTCGAAAATTCTTATCTCCACCAATATCCAGTTAGTTTAAGAACTGTTGTTAAAATTTTCAGCTTTCAGTGAAATTTGCAATGATGTAGCTTTATATAGTACGGCAAAATATGAAACAATTGAACGTTTTCTGCAAAACTTTTGAACATCGTTGCGTACTCTGTGTGTCTCCTGGACTTGCTTGGTGTCCATTGGTCAGTGTTCTGACAGGAGTTCTGGTTTTTTGTAAACTTTTAGATTTTGAGTCGTCAGTTTTCGCATTGGCTATTAATTACTGATTAAGCCTTAATAGCCGTGAAAATCAAGAAACCCTTCTGAATGTAATTACCAGTGTGTTTTGCTGTTTCTTTGGTAAATCATGTTTTAGCGAGTTGTACTTTTCGAATAAAAAGTTGGAAAAAGAATAGAGAGATAGAAAGATACATACCAGTGTTTCCCATTGGCCAATTTCTTCATGTTCCTTGTCGCCCTCGCTGCTACAGCGGGGTTTGCTGGCAAAGACATCTGTCAAAAGCAACTGGCTTTTAGTGTATATACTTTCATTATCATCGCTATCAAATAAAAAACGCGTGCAACTTAAATGAATTGACATTTATGAAATAGAATAACGTAAATAGCCAGGGTCAGCCGAGTTAGTTGAAATGGTTGATCCACGAAACCAACCATAAACGGTTTTCTCCAATAGAACTGTGTTGAGCAAAACTTACCGTCGTCTTCCCAGTTTACCAATTGGCTTGCTTGAGACTGAACAAGAAATAAGTACAGATTTGTTAGAAGAACAGCGGAGTAGTTGAACAGTTAGGGTCGGCATAGTGAGTCGCCCACCAAACTCAATTCCAATTCCAGTGCTTATAAAAACTGATTACGCCATTGTATTCGTGTCGTGAATTTGTCGTAGAAAAAAATATTTAACACTCTATTCTAACTAATTCATTGCCCGTGATATTATTTCAAAACATGGAGTACAAGACCAAAGGCTACAAATCCACGGTAATACTAGTTGGAATGGAACCACCCAAGTTGACTGACTTGGTCGACATAGATAAAAGTTTGCATTCTAGAAATTGTTAATGAAAATTTCGCCCAACCGGGAAAACAAAGAACAAATCTCTGCGGACCCTTTATGCATTTCTCTTGTTAGGGTTTGTTTGTAAGCATAACAAAACGGTGAATTCTACACGTAGATGACACTAGCCGATTCGTAACTCACCGGCCCCCATATCCTCCTCACCAAAACAATGAACGTTACAAGAGTGATTAAAATTACGGCGACACTGAGAGAGGTCTTTGTGGGAGAATGGTCCCATTTCTCACACAATCTCACGATAATCTGGTAGGAAAAAACATGAAACAACTTTTAAATGCGCTTCTATTACACAGGTGAAGATTAAAAAATAATTAAATTGTAGTAAATAACTACAAAACTCGGGCAATGAGTGGAAACATATAAAAAACCATATAACTTTTAAGACAAGAAATTGTTAATATCGGCTAAAAAATACTGTAACTCGAGTTGCTGGACTTTCACCCGTCGTCAGTTTGAAATCCCACGCAGAAACTTGAGTTAGAGTTTTTCTTAAGGTGAACTCAACGGTTTTTGCTCAGCTCTAGCATTGCTATAGAGCGCGTTTTAAAAAACTATTGAAGTTGCATCACCACATATAAGATTTAAGATATATCACCACTTTATTAAACTAGCGTAGTTTTCTTTTTTTTTTTTTACTATCAAATTCAAATCAGACCATTTTCAGCATGTTGATTCTTACAATGCGTTGATTTCACGTTGGCCGAAATGATATGAAGTTTACTTTAAAGCTGTCAAGACAAGCTTGAAAAACTTTGATGACCGACAAAAGATCTTCAGAGAGACCATCACTTAAAATAATAATCAAAATGCGCGTTCTTTTCCCTTGTATTACAAATTCATTATCTCAAAAACGAATGTTGCACAGTTTGACTTTACATACAATGTTCAGTGTCCCACTAAAATAATTATATATCGCGTCGTTTAAATCGCAACTCTGTTTGCATTTTGTATTATATGCTTTAAACCAGTTGTATGTGAAATGACTCTTAAATATCTTTTCCTCTTTTCTAGTTTCAAATTTGTCTTAAGAAGCCTCAATCGCAAGGGTTTTACGATTTGGCCCGAGAATAGTTGAAAACACCTTTGAAACTTATTATTTAAATTAATATATGAATATATTATTACTAGACCTACCGCTACACACGGTGAGAATAAATCGGTAAATATTTCACATTGACGAATTTGCTTCCTGCGGCCAAGCAAATGTCGTTTGCTGGATTTTTGAGAAACTGGCTTCGGGGAAAAATAGAAAAGTCGAAAACAGGTATTTTTAAAGCAAGTATTTTGCGTCGAAAAATTTGCTTTTGCGAAGCTGCCGCAGTTTTTTCGCGTTACTTGCGTTTGCTACGCGAGTGCGCTGTCGTCAGCCTAAGGTTTTGAAAACCATTTAATTCGATGAGTTTTACTTACCGCGATAACGAGCTCGATAAATCTCTCCAAAACACGGATCGGCTCCATGCTTATTATTAAAATCTTACGTAATTTATTTCCGGATACGATTTCAGCTCACAGTCAAACAAGAACTCTATTCGCGGACTGAAAACCCTTTTTATAAAAAAAATTCATCTGTTTAACTGTTGTCATGGGCGCCCATTCAGAGCGCGCGCTCGTGAAAGTGAGGCTGAAACTACAGGCCAATCAAAATATGCGAGAGTACATTCTGTTTTTTGAAGGCTTATTACTACAGGAAATAAACGCGCCACGAATTGTTAAAATTCGTGTTAACTTCAACGACGTAAACTAAATGCAGCGTTATTTTCCGCTCTTCGATTCTCCAGTATTTTGACCCCAGTTTCGGAAACTTGAAAGGGCATCATTTTATCGGGGTTGTAATGGACCAGTGGCATGGACTGCGTGAAAAATGCTAGAAATGGCAAGATTCCGTCCAGTCACCACGACTTTTAGAGTTTCTCGTACTGATGTGTCGAGCAGAGTTTGTATTTTCTTGCAACTAGTGTCGAGTTATATAAACTTGTTTGCTCCAATTGTCGTTACTAGCTTTGTCTTAATCGCGTTCTTTTTTTTCGAAATTTGTTTTTCCAATACTTTAATTTCATAGTGTTTAATCCCCCCATGCAATTAAAAACTTTTAAGACTGGGGTTACATAGAGAAAGTAACTTACACTCCGTGTTTATTTTGAGATAAATTCACGTATTTTGCTCTTAGAGAAAATTTCCCAGCCATATTCCGTAGGGGCGGCAGTTAAAATTGTAGAAACAAATACAATTCATGCTTTCAAAATTACTTCCTCTTTACATAGCTCGGGTATGTCATGCGACAGGTCGTTTTCGTGCTTGTGGGATGCTACTTAAGCATCGGTGACGTCATAACTTACATTAACCTCTTATATTCCTGTTGCCATTTTAGTTTTGAGACAGACTCCTTCTTTAAACCCCTAATATTTGTTGAATCGTACCTACATTGATAATTATTATCAAAACTACTCAAACTTTCTAAAAATTCAAACAGTTCTTCTGTTTTCCAAATATGGAAATACAGGGGTGGAAACTAACTTTTTTTAGCACCGGCCAGCCGGGCCGGCAGCAGATAAAATCCACCGGCCCGAATGCA
>JAOBAT010121742.1:0-36428 GCA_026413305.1 Hydrozoanthus tunicans
CCCCCGACCCCCCCCCCCCCCCCCCCGGGTAACGGGCCTGACATCGCTCAGAACTAGATATCAGAACATCGCTGATATCCTTTCAGATCAGAACTCGAAGATAAAATTCGTATCCCCGCGCGGCCATGCAATATACCCTCTATTTTGTATCCTGCACGAAAAAATTTCTTTCGTAGCTAATCTTGAAAATTGTTTGAGAGCAATTAGCTATTTAAATTATCGAATTTTGTGGTCAAGTTTGCACACTCTCCAGTTAAAAATAGAATGAAGGTTTCAATGAAATTTTAGAATCAGGTGATCAATTTGATATCAGAATTCAAAAACGTTGCAGGAGGGTAAAAATGTAATGATATTCTAAAAAAATATTTATTATGCCTGGACGCTTTTAGTTGACTTTTGATTAAAAAAACGCATTCAATCGAATCTGTGGTTGTTATTTCTGAAATAATATAAAGCATCATCAGAAAATCTCGCGTGCTGATTGGTCGGAGCGTGAGAAAGCCCTGTCTGTAAGAGGGTACACAGACACCCTTCCGACGTACATATAAGGAGAATTTATATTGAACGGCTTATGACTTTCAAGTTTTTTTCAATGCAAACATCCCCCTCGTGTTTGTAAAAAGGTATTTAGACACGAGAAATGCGTTTTATTGCTTAGGTAAAAGACGCTTATAGAAATTATGCACAAAATTCAAACTTGTTTCCATCTCTTTGGTGTAAAATGGTTTGTACATATCTAACTCAAAAAAAAAAACTACTGAAAACCATGCTCGTTTTTACTTATTTGTTGTGATCTTCGTCAGACAGAATAAAATTTTTTGGGAATGCATATCTAAAAAGTTTTCATAAAACTTTTGTGAGCTCAAACAAATTACTTTCGTTACTTCAGATCTAAAACTGCTTAAAATAATGCAAAACTTTCCAAACCAAAGTTTAAAGTTTTCTATTATTGAAAGAATTAAAGGTTTACGTGGTCTAAAGATTTTATTTCAACGAGTTGGCAGGGCGGCAGAGCGCTTCGAAAAATCAACGAAAAGTTGTTCTAAGTAAAAAGATATTATAATTATCTATTACAATTGAAGGCTGTTGTGGTTTTTTTCTGCTTGGGTAACGACAAGAACTCGATTTTATGTGTGTAAACCCGTTTTTTATTCTACAGAGCAAACATTGAGAACAAAGCGTTGTATTTTACCTTGGTTGCCTGTAAGTGAAGGTCGTCAGTGTGAGGCCGCTTCACAAACAAAAGGCAGACCAATACAAAATGCCACCAGCCTTTTTTTTTCTCACACTAAAGAGCAAGCATTGAAAACAGAATACTATATGTACGTATATTTACCCTTTGTGTCTCAGTCACAAAGATCAGTGTGGCGCTGTCTCACAGACAAAAGGCAATTTCGAAGAAGTAAACAAGACATTCCAGTAACCTGCCGCTGAATATGTGACGTACATCATACCATACGGCGCCCCATACCCATTATTGGGCTCTCGAAGGCTCCACTTGGTAAAGACAGCCACACTACCATCTGTCCACTTGTATTTCCCAGACAGATATCTCAAGCCGTGCCAGACGCCATGCGTTATTTCCGGACCATTTCTCTTCACGAACTGCAGGATGAAACTGTTCTCACTAAGAGAATCAATTTTTGCCAAATGGCCTCCACGAGTTTCACAGCTGATCTTTGCCTGGTCCCAGTTTTTAGGAGTTTTGATCAGAATATAACAGGAACCATTGAACAAAGTCCACCCATCAAAGCACCATAGGCCTGTTTGAGTATAACGGTGAAAAGAATGAACTCTAAGAGGAAAGTATCTTCGTCAAACTTATGGAATACCTGAGCTACACTGCAAATTTCAGCAAACGTATATTATATATAGATTCAAATAAACTATCAAACATAAAATCTTCCAAAAGAATATTTTTGCTATGTTCTCTTTAAAAGAAAAGGGACAATGCCTTCTGCAGTTGAACTCCTTAAAAAAAAAAACAATACGTATAGTTGTTGCCTTGCCCCAAAGATCCTTGGACTTTGCAACGGCATTGCACAGTTCCTTGTACAGGGTTCATCTATTTACGTGTATTAAAACCAAAAATAAGAAGACGATTGTGTTTGGATTACTATACAAAATACGTTATACTATATACTATGCACGATGGCTTTGCAGAATAAAAGATCTAATAAGTTAAAAAAATCATACAAGAGTATAACACGATGTATGATTAAATACATAGTTACCTCTTTCTAATAGAATAACTCCAGATGCAACGAATTTCATACTCGGCTCCGAAGCGTTTCTTTGAAGTAATTTACACTTTCTTGACTTGGTGTAAAAGGTAACAGCTTTACAAGTAGCCTTGGTAACACATAGCATTGCGCATGCGTTTTGGTCGAAGAGGCCACCCACCGTTTCTGTAGTGTCGTCGTGGAAGTCGATATCACGTGATATTTTCATGTACGTCCCACTTTCGTGCACCATTAAGATGCACAAGTGGAAGTGGCTCGTTACAATCTTAAGAATCGGCCATCTTGAAACCTGAGAATCGAAGTTGAAGTATCCACAGCTTTAACGCAAAAAATTCGTTGTCACCACAATTTTCACTATCGGATATTTAAAATCGTAACCAACGAATGATGTGGTCTCTCTTATCGAAGAAATAGGGTTTATGTAGAACAGGCTTCGGAAACGACATAAAACTTTATAAAAGGAATTGTTTACACTGATAAGTTTTTAGAACTTTCGTAAATGTCAAACTACACTGAAAATTCACACAATCGTTCTTTTTCGAATTTATTAAAAAACGTAAAGACTTTCAATAAAGTATAATATTCTTACGGTGTCCTCTTTAAATAAAATGGGTCAATGCTCACTGCAAATGAAGCAACGAAAAAAAAATTTGTTTATAACAGGATTTTCTGGGGAATTTGACATAAGCGCCTTAACTGGTATTTCGAAACTGTTTTGCATAATCTCGCATTTCGATAGGCAAGTCAAAGCTGTAACAATTTTTTACCCAACTCATACACGTAATCAATTAAAGTTAAAGTTTTTCTTTTGCCGTAGAATCGTAAATGATCTCGCTATGATACCACTGTTTTCACTAAAAAATTTTCAGAAGTTCTTCGCCCTTTTGGTTAACTCGAGAAACTGCAACTGCAAAAGATATTTAGATATGATGGGAATAGTAGAAAGCTAGCAGTTTTGCGACAAAAAGCTGTAGCAAAATTTGTATCAGTAATAAAATACTACAATAGGGTCAAGGGCCGAGGCTCAGGTTTTGATGAGAATATTATTTTGCGTGTTTGAAAAGACACATTACTGATAATATGTATTGCAACCGCACTCTAACCCCAAATGGCCTCGCTTTATAATTAAAAAACAAACAAGGAAACAGAATCAGCAATGTGAGCATACTGTAATGCATTATGATCCATAGAATTCAAGGCCATCCAAGCCAATGGCAAGAAAATTTCAGTCCATTGAACATGTAATAAATACAGTACGTATATATTGTACAAATTGCTTACCAAAATTCTTATTCATAGCGACTAATTAAGAAACTAAGAATATCCGTAGGATTATTATCAGCCGAAAATCTGCCAAAATACTATAATGCCAAGCTTAGGTCCGAAAAACTTTATTCTTATAAAAAAGGTAAATTGCAATTCAATCTTTTCGGCAAATAAATAAACTTTAAACTTCAAACTTAGAGTGTTAGTATTGAAAAAACTTCATAGAATCTTAAAATCTTTGATTAGCAACAATAAAAGATGCTTAAACAAAACGATGAATAATTTTGTGAGATCAATATGTCACTTGTGAAGATTACCCACCATTTTCTGTTGAGTTATATTTAGTTTCTTGCAAAAAACGTGCAATGTTGCTAACGTAGACCGATTGGTCAATATATCAGATTAGATCTTCTGTTTTCTTGTCCCTATTAAGGCACTAACGAAGTAACGCTTTGAAGTCTGTTAATTTTCAGTTTCTTGACCATGAATCATTTAACAACCTCAACCAAATCAACATCAGTTGCAGCAGGAAAAATATTTCGGTGTGAAATGACAGCTGTTTTTATTTTTGTTATTTTTCATGCTTTTTGTTTGCGCTACAAAACTCTTGCTGGTAACTTTGCAATGTGCGTGGTTAAAGTCCCGTTCACTCGAGTAGTTTTTCCTTGATAATTTTGCCTTAACAAATTAAAATTGTAATGGAGAAAAGTTGAAAGTTTTTCATTGTTAAAAACTAGCCTGCCATTTTTCCTTGATCAAGCGTGCTTGCTTGCTTTTAAACACAAGACCGGCAATTTTTTTTGCTAGTTGTGAAAAGTAGTTAAGCTTAAAGTTGAACATGCCAACAAACGGTAAACTACTTCAACTAAGTGTCAAGAGTGATATACTATTTAGGGGAAAGCAACCTTAGGATAAAACGCATTTGGACATTTTTCTTTAGTCGTTTAAACAGGGACTCGTCATTCAACCTCCGAAGCGACGTGACACGAAATAAGCGGACCACTCATGTGTAAAATTGTTTCATATAACATTTGAATAGAATAACTAATTACCTCAGAATCATAATATTTTGTTGATTTCTGTTTCAGACAGAGGGAAATCATAATATAATTTACTACAGTGGCAAAAAGCAATGCTAGCATTCTAGTGATTTATCTTGGAACGATTCTTCTAGAATACTTATCCCAGCTGATAAATTTTCGTATCATACAATGAATCAATGATTATTTCAAATATACACAAAGTTATGTATAAATCACAAATACCAACGCTAGTTCTCTAAGACAAGAATTAATTAAAAGTGAAACCGAGGTAACCAGTATGAACTCAATTGCGTTTATATTTATTTCGACCAAATTTAAATTAATTGTCTTTATTAGACAAATCAATCTATAACTATAATATAAAGTATCAATTTTAAAATAGATGACGGATTTAGGTTTGAAAGAAAAAAAATATTCTAATTTGCATAATTAGATTTTTTTGCTTCCATAGTTTTGTTGGAAAATTAAAAACTGATGCTTCGAATCAAAAATGTTGCTTGACTTAAAGTGCATTTTGAACGTCTATGGCTTAAAGGACGTATTTAAAACTTTCCTTTTTTGCAAGGTGTTTTAAGATGATCAAGCAAGAAGCGGCCATGTCTCTAGGCCTGCCCGCTGTCGTGGCTGCCCTTTAGATATTTGTGTGCAAAGCCAATTAACAGCTCGATTTGATTTCTCTTTCCTGATAAACTCTTCAACAAAAGATGTTTTCTAAATTTCAACCTCGTTGTTTGCTTATAACGTAGATATTATGAACCAAAATCCAAACTACGCAAATTCACATAAAGTGACGCATTTATTTAGCACCCTTTCCATTTGAACTCTCAAATCGCTTTACGCACAATGGTCAAATTACCGCCAGCGGATCAGTTGTATGTATAGGCACCTCTGCACCGCTTCAAAGCGGTCCATATTTACTCATTTTACTGACTCCGGAAGGAAGGAAAGCCAAGCGGCCTTCAGCGGGAAAGTAGGTCGCCCAAACATTCAACCCTCGACCAGGCCTGAAACCGAACCATAACGCTCCATAACTCATCAAATCCAAGAAAAAGTTGTTGTCAGCACGCATGCAGTTGCTAAAAATTAGGTATTGACAGCAGTCCGTTTAATTATTTTAATGAAATATTCTAACAGTGTCAATTTAATGTCAAATAATTTAAGAATTGTTCCTGAGTCACGAGACCACGTAAGACGTCTATACTGTCAATCGCGTGCCTCTTGAATAATGATAATCATAACTAAAATAACTAAACTAACTTAATAATAACAATAATAATAATAAAAATAATAATAATAATGACAATAACAACAGTAATGATAATAATAATGATGTGTCTTTAAAGTCATTTGTTAAAAATACATAACAAATGTTATGAAATGTTATGGAAAATGGTAAAATATCCGGTAGAATTTTATACAAATTTTGTAAAACGATGTTAACAGGAGTTTTGTTTTTTTTTCATGATTTTGCAGATACTCTAAATAACCAGTGAGTATATTCTAATACTATATTCTAAATTTCAGTTTACAATGTCTGTAAATGGTTTTTCTATGAAATTTTCAAACTGTTTTATGTTCTTTCTCCAGCTTTAATTTTTTCTAACCCAATGAAACTTTGTAAATGGAAAGGGAAAATCAAGTATAAACTTCAGCTATCATGGATTTGTCCGTTCAGAGGATAACAAGAAAACTTAATGTCTTGGTTGAGTGGGACTCCATTATGTTTAATCCACGATTGCCGAGGTTGTACCTAGTTTTCATTAGCATCCTTTTCTGTCGGAAGCATAAATTTATTGTAATAAAGGAATTCTATAGACACATTTTTAGATGTGGTGCTCAATCCATTAAACGTCTTTAAAACGACATTACTTTAATTTGCGATTATGGTAACTTTTCGCAAACAAAAGGGCATTCCTTATTAGCTGGAACATCATTCCAAAACCCTGCTCTTGTTGAATAGGTATAAAACGAAATAAAAGGAGAGTTTCTTCCCTTATTAGGTTCTCCATCCGCAAAATTGTAGAAGGTTGCCTCGGTGCCATCGGTCCATTTGTAAACCTTTGGACTCGACCAACGTAAACCGATCCACACGTCAGGAGGAGTTTGGGGGCTATCCTTTAGGAGTCTGAGTACGAAGTCGTTCTTCTCTTTCGAGTCAATCTTCACCAAACAGCCGCCGTGACTCTCACATTCACTGTTTGCTTTCGGCCATAACCTCTTTGAATTGATGAAACGAATGCATGTGTTCTTATATTGTGTCCATGTAGTCGGACAGACTGTGTAACAAAGAGAAGCTCAGCATAAATAAAACAAATGACATTTGTAATGTACTGGTGGATATACAGCTGTTGACAAAATCATGAAAAGTTGTATTCAATTCTTGGAAGGTAGACAATAACGAAAAGACTTGGACAATATGAATATCAAACTATATGGAAACTAAAATTAGAGAATTATGTCACTACTTTCAGTTCAAAAGAAGATGTTTCTCAAGTTTTGTTGCTCGCTTCGCTGGCTCTTTTTTAAGTTTTGTTATGTTTTTTTTTCTAGCTGTGACGGATAAAAGGTCTGACGAGCGGGACTTAAACCTGGGTTTTAAGAAACCACGAATACACAAAAGGTGATGACTTGTTCATTTACCCATAGTTCCTAGCTCGTAAACATCTCAAGTTGCCCATAAAAACGAAAAGGGGAATACGTAAAGCTCAAATTTGACATAGACAATGTTGTTAGTACAGGGAAAACTTTTACCAGTTTTCACCTTCCCTGAATTTCTATTAGCGATGTTAGGTTCGCAATGCATTTTGGTAAGATGTAGGGCCGCCATCTTTTTGTAGCAAAGAGAAAGAATTAACTATAATAATAACAACCAAAGATTTGGCAGATTATCATAGTGGGAATAAGAACCGGTTCAGCTGCTCAGTTTTCTAATAAGAACTAGTTCGAAAAAATTCTCAAGTTCTGAGAATAAAAGAAATACCGATGATTAGCGGACAATATTTGACATAATCATTCCAAGTGAACAAGAATATAAAACTACTAAGGTTACCTTTCTCCATAAGTATGACACCAGGTGCCAACAAATGGTTCCTCGTGTTTAAAGAATCTTTCTGAGTAAGTTTACAAAGTTTGAACTGAGTGTTAAAACTGGTAGCTTGACAGGTAACCATGGTGATGCACGAGAATGCGCACGAGCTTTGATCATGGAACCCAACAGTGATTACAGCATCTTTATCAAGAAAATCGGTATCACGTGATACTTTTACATAACTTCCACTTCCGTTAGCCCTTGAGGTGCTCAAAAGGGCGTAGCTGATTACTGCTTGTAGAGCTGTCAAAAGTCCAGAGCATCTTGAGACCTGTGAAAAAATAAAGGTGTCTTAAATTTTTCAGACTCTTCTTGAAGGAGACTTAAACTTCCCATCAAACTTTTAAATGTATGTATTATACATTCATAATTATGATTCTATACACAACTATCTTAAATGATTTTCTGTCATTACGGATTTAACTAAAAAGATAGTACACTTTTTTATCGTCAGAGAATCGTAACCACGCCAGGATTAAGCTTTATGGAGCCTTGATGGCTTTCCTCGTTGTTGCGAAGGGCAAGCATTGAGTAGTTGGAATTTAAATAATTTTCAAACCATGTAGTCTGGAACAAACCCATACAATAATAAGGGAGATGTCCTAATACGGTTAAGAATCTCAACTGGTTGAAGGCAGACCAGGTGGTTATTTAGAAGCGTGGTTGATTTCACTCTGAGATCACCGAAGCCGAATCCGGTCAGAGATCAGAGTGGGGTTTGAACCAGGGACGACCGCATACAAACTCCGGCACCCTTAGCACCAACGCCACGTTCTGTATATCGATATCTACAATCCAGTTGAACCTAAAGCATTTGTAAATAGTTTTGAAGTTTGACCATTTCTGTTCGTAAGCCTGCCGTAAGCACTGATCAGAAAAATAAGGGAAATCTCGAAACATCAAAACGTAGCGACTGACACTACACGCCATTTTTCTATTAGAACTATTTCATAAGAACAAGGCTGAAAATGGCCAGAATTCAGGAAGAGTCTAATCTGAACAATAATGAGGCTCGGACCCGATAGCTAGTTTTAGTTAAATTTTACTAGGCTTCAGTGTTTCACTTAATATTACAGAACGAATAAAGAAAATGGTTCTCAGTTCTGATCTTTTAATCAGTCCTTCCTTCTGTTATACGATGTACACGTATATTTGCTCTAAAGTTATATTAGTTCCTTACAATTCGTTTTCCAACACACTCAGGGAGTTACAACACCTGTTCGTTTGGCTTAGTGTTCCATTTAAACAACACACAAAATTAAGAACAATTTAAGAACAAGTTGAAGCTCAAATCGCAAAAAAATAAAAACAATGAGCCTAGGCTAAATTTTCCTGGCTATTATAAAAAGCGTGTACGTCGGCAACACGACAAGAGCTACGCGCAATTTTTATGAGAACAACTTTATAAGTCGAACAACGAGGCTCAGATTGGCCAAAATTTAAGAACAAGTTAAAAGCTGAGGCTAGGAGCTCGATTGAGCAATTTTTTTTTTAGCTTTACAAAAAAAGGATTCGCAGTTTTTTTTTTCTTTTAATCATTTTCGTTGCTTCAAATTTAACACTAACGAAAGAGTACGTTTAAATATGAAACCAATCCTGGGATAGTCACTAGTCGGGGGGAAATGAATCAGGGGATGAAGTGATCAAGAATACACCCGCCAAGCAATCCGTTTTCAAATACATGCATTGCAGTACCTTACACTTAGTTTTGTTTTGATTTAAAGTTTAACACATAGAAATTTATGAGAACAAGTTAAGAACAATTTGAGGCTAAAATCGCCAAAAAATTAAGAACATATGAGCCTCTGCCAAATTTACTGGTTCTTGTAAAAAAAGCGCCTATGTAAGTTGGCCGAGTTGTTAGCTCATGATTCAGTACAATGTATGTGAAGGAGAAATAACTCACCATTTTGAATTGTGCTTTTCCCACAAAAGAAACAAACGTTTTTATAAACGTTTTTTTGTGTCTTGTCAGTAAGTTTGAGAAAAAATAACTTATCGACGTGCTTGCAATTTTTTTGTTTTTGTTTGGCAAATCGTGCGAAAGAACAGATGTGAGTTTTATCATCGGAGATTGTACACGATTGAAAAACATTGCTCTCTGTTGAGGTTACTAGGATCGATCGGTTCCTTAATTTGTACGCATGTGTTGCATTCAATTCATTGTCAATCAACATAATAGTTCTTCTTTATTTGTTAAGCAGCAGGCTATAATATATAGCTATTAGAATTGAGTAAAGAACTGATCTTTGTTGTATGAGAAAGAGTTAACAGAATAATATTAAACTGCAAAAGCACTTTTAAAAAACTTTAGAAATTCAAATAACATATAAATTCGAGTGAGGCCTTACCACTGGAACGGGGTATAATCCAAGTGTCGCTGATCTACAACATTAACAAGGAATCCTTTAAACCATACAAGGAAAGAGATAAAATCTCTGATTTCGATTGGAACAAAAATCTCTCACCTCCAGTGTTAAGGCCTCACTCAAATTATTATTTTATATTCACTCATATACCACTGATGGATTGAGTTTAATTTGCTCTGAATAACATGCATCTACCTCAGTAACCCTAATTGATTTCTAGGCTATATATGCGGCAATAAAAAAAGTTTTATTGCCGCATATATTTAAAGCTTTATTGCTTCCGGGTGTCTTTAAGCTCATCAATTTTCAAGAAATTGCAGGAAAAAAATATGCATGACTGGCGAGACAAGGTCGTTATCGGCTAATACAACTACCGTATCTGTCGGATTTAACCAATGAGATTGCGAGAAATGAAAACTAAATGACAAACGATTTAGGTAGCATGAATTATCAATTTTTTTATGTAATCGTGTCTAAATGAAAATGTAGTTAAATCCTCCATTAAAATGAGGCCCATTCATTTTCGAATTGGTTATTTTTCTGTCGTAGCTTTGGCAACTTTTCTTACCTTTGAAATCAACATAAGTTTCTCAGCAGAATTTACACCATTCACGGTCCACGATTTCGGTTTAGATGGCTGGCAGTACAAGAGCGTCTCAAGTTGCAACTTTCAAGACTGTATTCAGCTGTGCAAAAGTGAGAGAGCTTGCATTTCTGTTGGTTTCGAAGACTCTTCTGGGACAGGAAAAGGATGCTGCAGCCTGAACGGATGTGGAGTGGAAGATGAACAAAATAAAGGGAAATCCCTTGTTTTCACACCGGGCTGTTTATACCATCAGTTAAGACCAACTGAAGCTGCTATTCTTAAGGTTCGTAATGTGGAATAACTGTGTGTTAAACAAAAGTTGTCTCTGGTTCGTTTTAATTACGAGCTCTTAGCTGAAACATTATGTATCTAAATATGGAAAGTTGTTTCTTAGAAACGAAATATCTATAAAGAAAACATTAAGAAGTTTCTGAGCGTATAATGTCATTTCCGTTCCATAATGATGCGCATGCAAACGCTAGCCTTTTTATAAAAACCAAAACCGTATCGCTTGAGTTATTAACAAAACCTTGTAAGTTCAGTTGTATAAAGACAAACTTAACAGAAAATACGAAAAGTGACTCACTTTGAAAAGTTATAATGTGCATCACCGATTTTTTAATTAACGCAATTCATTATGTATTTAGCAGAAGTTGGTTATATCTTCATAACATAACAGAATCGCATTTCATGTGTCATTTAGATGCCATTTAAATGCCGTGATTAACAAAGAAAGACTTTTTCGGAGGATTTTAGTTGCTTTAAGTGACAAGCTGTTTTCTTCACTGTTTTCTGTGTTACTTTTTTGCGTTTTAAAACCACTGTAAAAAGTCCAACTGAGATAATTCAATGGACGTGTAAATGTTCATTTCGCATGTTTTGTCTGGAAATCGACACCTGTCAGTAAACAAATGATTTGTATGAAAACGCCGCCACTAAAATTGCTACTTGTGTAAACTGATAAAAATGAAGGCTTGAAATGGTTTTAGTATGGATAAAAGTCCCTTTATTAAATTCAATCGACTACTCTCAATGCCTGTTATTGCGACTGGTAGACTTTTTCAAATTAAAAGTTTAAAGTCTTCCGTGACTGTAAGGTAAATTGCCTTTGATTGCAAAATGAGCTAAACTGTCCTCTGTTTATGGTTTATTTATACAATATTTGATGCACTCGATGAAATTGGAAACGAATCAAGTTCTCGCTTGCTGCAAGGGTTGTATTTACTGAAAATTTCTAGAAATATTAGAGCGGCTGACAGTAAATATCGAGATTCGGCGGTCAGTCATGAATTTTTCGATTTCCTCATATTTTGTTTAAAAGACTCCTTTGGTAAACTATTTTCGAAATTGACATTAAAAAGTTTGGCCCATTTTTATTTTTCGAGATTTTTGCGAAAGTTGAAAAGGGCGGTCGACACATTCCAGCGGCGACCGGAAAATGATAAAAATCGTGAATATTCAAAGCGTTCGTTCGCAAAATCGGCTGCAGATATGGAACTGTAAATTTCATTGTACATAGCCCATTAAATAGCGTTTTGAACTATATTAAAATCACTTGAGGATTTACAGAGCTCTATTCTTTTCAAGACGTTTAAAACATCGCTTTTACGACCTCAATGTAAGCCACGGATTTTTGGACAATTTTGAGCAGCAATATCTTCCATGGTATACGTTTTTCTGCAGAAATATTTAAGCAAATTGTAGTACAGCTTTAGTTCAATTTACTTTGGGCCCGCGATTACTTTTTTGTGCAGAGATAAAAATGTTTGATGCATTTTCGGCAAAGTCACAGATGACCGCCGTGCCAGTCTGAGTCGATAATTGCGCCACAAACCAGCCGAACATGTTTTTTGGCAATATCAAAATAGCCAAAGTTACATTTATTTTGATAAGAACAAAATTATTTTCAAAAACTTGTTGTGAACGAAATTATCATTCGAAAGTTGTCAAGTATAATCAAGGGCGTGAAGAGGTTAGAGATTAATATGAAAGTTAGTTATTGATTGTAAGCAACAGCAAGAAATAGCAAGCCGTTTTGGATGCAATATTCGTACGTCGAAAGATACATCTTAATCAATCTAATTTATGAAAACCCAAATTTTTCCACCGGTTACCATTGAGCAAAATTGTTACGGTTTACGTGCAAAATACCAAGGTCATAATAAGTCCCGCACGTGTAATCGTAACTGTGTGACTTCTGCCGAGTACAGTATACACACTTGCAAAGCCTGTGTCACGCTCTTCGACGAAACTAGCTTCCAAACTAGTTTTTGTCGAAGAGCCTGTTCGCAGGCTACACTTGCAAAAACTGGTTAAAAACAACGAAGTGGCTATATGGGTGCAGCCGCCCAAGGAATTGAAAAACACTAAATGGTCGGCAGTCTATTCTTTTTTTCAATAATTCAAGTAATATACAAGTGTTGATCAATTGAAAGCCACAATGTTTATCAAGAATAACTAAGAGCTTTCGTTGACTACAGTATGATTTACTTTCAACCTTTTGTTTTTCTTCGGTATAGAGTAGCGATGGCTTATTCGCGACACTTGGAAAATTCGTGGCTCGCCAGAGTTGGTTGGCCAAATCTCAAGCAATAATTTCTTCCTTAAATTACAACTAAACCCAGCCTTTGCCCAGCATTTGTGGCTTTCCCGTCCTTCTTTGTATAGATTGTTAACCAATATTTCAGAAAGTGATTTTGGAAAGCGAATGGTAAACCCGAGACTATATGTAAATGAACTAATGTCGCAAATTGGTTTGTGAGATGTCAAACCAAAAGATAAGAAGCAAGATAATTTATGAATTTTTAAAACCCAAAGTGCACCAATTATTCATAATAGTCTGACTTGACACACGAAGTGTAGAAAACTAAAACACAAAGTTTAACTGTAAACAGAGGTTCCTAAAGTCGTTTCCATTCATTTTAATCTTCCTTCAACTAAAGGCAAGCTATAAATAATTCTCCTGCTTTCCAGATTGGCCCTTTTTTATCCAAAACCTTGAAAATCTAGATTAACTCTACTTAGTTTTTGAAGGTTACTTGCTTTTAAAATCCTTTGTTCAGCACAACTCTGCCGTGACGTATTTTTGGAAAATTATCCGAAAACTGTGCGGGATAAAAATCTTTGACCATGCCTAAATTTTACAAAAATTCTTTTCATCACCTTTAATTTTTCATCGAATTTGCAGAAATGCAGAATGGAGCTAGCAAGCTGAACATTTGCTTATTTGGCCCGTTTCCGTGAACAATTGTCAGCCGATCAAATTGATTTCTTAATCTCTCTTTTGTTAAATTCACATTGTCAAAGAACAGTTCTTCGTAACTGGCAGGAATTAAGCCTTTTTAGCCCATTATGATGAGCTCAGGCACCAGTCAATACCAGAATCACACAAAAAACACCACCGTTTCGCGTTTAGAGATTTCAAACCACCCTTTGAAAAATTAACTGAAATATAGCAAGCTTTGTCACACGAACAACATTTTTATGTGATCATAAAACCTTCTATCATTGGAAAAAATCCTTGATAAATTGCCATGCAAGAAGCTCTCACTTATGTCTAGGTATTGAAACGAACAAGAAAGAATTAAATGAACATGACCTTTTTTTAATTCTAGCGTATCAAAAGAGTTGGCATGTAGCTAACTGAAATGCTGACAGCCGTCTCAACTGATGTTTCTTTCTGATCTCAAGTAGGATCGAACTTGAGAAAATAACTTCTTAAACAAATTCTTCAGTCAAAAATTTTGTGCTCAGGAAATTCATTGTCATTTTATGTTGAAAATGGTATCAATGATTCAAAACAACATACTGTTCTGAGACCTGACTGGCTGTGAACTTTTCAATCTTTTCTGAAAAATCAGTTTTGAAAAGCTTGGAAACGACACTTTGTGTACAACAGAAGGGTTTACGTAGCAAGAGTGCAAGACCAAAGTTTTTGCTTTTCCATTAAAATGAAATGGTCTAAATAGCGTAAGTATAAAGAGTGCTATATCAGCCTCATTCTCATGCAGGGCTTTTCTCCTCCTCTTGCTGGAATCAAGGTAAACGCTGAGTGTGCCTGTGCACATTCACCTAAAGTCAGCGTGTGTATGGAGAGTACAATTTTGCAACAAAATGCCTTCCAGCTCTTTTGGCTAGGATAATTTTAAGCCCTTTTGCTTAGAAAGTTTTAAGTGCGAATTCTTCAAAAAACGTAAAAGCTGATCCTATCTCGTTCAAAGAGCCCACGTTCCTTTTGACCAGCGTCAAAAGGAACGTCAGCCGTGAGAACGACATCGTAGCACATCCAACTGCTATAGTTTCTGGTAACCCCAGCTTGTTCAAAGAGCTGAAGCTTCAGTTTTTAATTAAAACATCTAAGACACATGATCCTTCATATATCACAAATTTTGCTTTTATTTTGCTCTCTATTTCATATTTGCAGAGGATTTGCCAATCTTGGTATAGATTAACCTTGCTGTTTGCGGGTAATGTATCTCTACAAAATAAATCATTATCTCGGTTTTGTTTTAAATATCAAAAATGGACCTCCCTTTCCCTTCCCGCTAACTAATATTCTTAAAACAAAGATTTTTGTTAAATTGTTTTATTTCTTGTGTCATAGCTTTAGTAAAAAAAGCCCAGTTTCAACAAAATGAGAGTTGCATGAGAGAAATATTTGAGAGCAATTTACACGTTCTTCCTTAATATGCTCATAACGATACACCTTAACTGCACTTTGCGCATGCGTTGCTATGTTTGAGAGCAACCTACACGTTTTTCCTAAATATACACACCAAGATACACTTTAAACGCATTTGCGCATGCGTTGTTTCAATCTTTTCCGTATTGAGTTTGAGGGTGCGGACGTTCAACCTTAGAGCTTTGTTGGAGCGATTAGAGAGCTAACAATTGGATCATCAGCGCTTCTTAGTTAGTATTATTGGGTGATGCCATGTTTTGGACTTGTTTCAGGGTGGAAAGTATGGAAATTGTACATCAAAGAAATCACCAGGTGAGAACTCAAGAACATAAATGTTTTTGGTAGACACGACACTATCTGGCCTTAAACAAACGCGATTTTTACAATGATTTAGCAGTGGTTCTTAGTCTTGATGACATTCGACTTGGGGTTCATTATCTACAATTCGTAATTCCCGGTTCATGATTTTCAGAATTTCTGAATTATGATCAAACACTAACGACAATTCATTTCTATACATAATGTAAAATAATGTAATTTCCAGTCGTCGTTGTTTACCCACCTTGTCTACTGCAAACTATGGTTATTTCTATTGCAAACTTTTTGTGGCTATCAAGTCGGTCCTCACCAACCTTCTCGCACTTACTCTTTCCTGTTTTCGTTTTCTTTGAATCAGTTAAACACAATGTATGTGTTTTGATACTAAGGGATCCATCCTGTCGAACGTGTTGTGTAACAGTTAAAGGAACGTTTAATTGGCGTGAAACAGGAGCTACGAGCTAATCAAATTGGTTTTCAGGTTATGATAAATGAAAAACAGTGACATTTCTTAAAGCTCGAATGCCAGAAGACTATGTAACGACAAAAATATTAGCAAGAACAACATAAGAACTTCAAACTGAGGTGCAGTACCTTATAACGTTTGTTATCGGCACCGTTTCCATTGTCATTTAATAACATTATTTCTTCTTAATATTATTGCCCATAAGAACTACCATATTTGACAACACATCACAGATCTGATATCTCTTTTTGTCTTAGATCTTAGATTTTATCTTTTCACCACTTTTTGAACAGGTTGTTTGAGTGGTTGGACCCTGTTCAATCATTCCTGTTATATTCTGATCAAAACTCATAAAAGCTGGGACCAGGCAAAGATCAGCTGTGAGACTCGTGGAAGCCATTTGGTGAAAATTGATTCTCTTGGTGAAAACATTTTCATCCTGCAGATGGTCAAGGCAGATGGTACGGTAAAAACCGACGTCTGGCATGGTTTGAGAGTAGTGTCTAGAAAATACATGTGGGTAGATGGTACTATTGCAGATTTCACCAACTGGAACATAGGAGAACCAAATAATGGTGATACAGGGTTTTGCGTGTGGATGTACGTACCAGAAGGATCAAAGTCTGGTTACTGGAACGATCACCTCTGTTCTACACAACTGGCTTTTGTTTGCGAGACAGATCCTAAACTATATGATACATAAAAACGCCAGATCCCAAACTGTCTCCTTGAATAAACTGCTAAAGTGTTATAAATGAGCCAAGCAGCCCAGTTACTCAAAAGTGCGTTAAGTTTCAGGCCCGACGGTTAAAGCTCAACTTTAGATTACATTCTCCTTTACAGTTTTTAATTTAACTTAAGACTTTCGAAGATTTACTTAGAAATTCAATACGGGTTTCTCGATTGAATTTAAAACAGAAGCAAAATATTATCGGTAAGAAAACTAATACATATAGGCAGCATTTAGACTTTCTTAAACCTCTTTCATAATCAATCTTTACCACTTTTGGACGAGTTTCTCCAAGGTGAAACTGAAAGCAGTCTGGTGTGAGAGTAACAAGAAATCACAATTTGTTCGTTACTTAACAATTCCTTTCATGGGAAGAAAAAGGACAAATAAATAATTGCAATATAAGAGCAATAACAGTAACGGTAATAGTAACGACAGCGGTAGCAGTTACTAAAACAGCACTGATAACGATATCAGTGACGATAACTGTAACAACAACGTTAACGATGACAGTAAAGAAGACAATAGCAATAGTTAACGGTATCGTAACAGTAATGATAACAGTAACGATGATAATAACGATACGATGACAGTTACGATAATAGTACTTAACTATGATAATAACGATCCGATAGCAGAAACGATGACGATAGCGACAATGGTAACGAATTCGATAATAGTAAGATAACAGTAACGATGATAATAACGATCCGATGAGAGTAACACGATAACAGTGAAGATGACGGTAACGATAACAGTAGCGATGGCGAAACGATGACTTTAACGATACCAGTACTGGTAACGATATTCACAACAGAACAATTACGATAACGAAACTCGTGGTTGTAATGACTGCAACAATGATAGTTTTAAAGTATAATGTTTCTGGTTGAAAAAATATAAACATGGCACACACGTTATAACTGTAGGTTTGTATATAAATGAATGGGTTTGCTTTCATCGCAGTATTTTGAACGCTCATAGATCTAGTAAGAATTTATTCTTGTCGAATAAAGTTTGCGTTGTAGCTAATGTGTCAACCTTCAGCTTCCATGTAATGCTGTCGCGACAGAGTGGAAGAATTAATATGCATTTCAGTAAAGTTACTCAGTGATTATTTATAAAGTTTCCGCTGCTATCATTAGTGGAGGCTAACCTATTATACCGGATATAATATCTAGTCACCCAGCGCGAGGTGATCATATCTGGCATCTGAACAAGTTTTCAAAATGGCCGCCTTGTAATTTGTGGATTTTTGGGGGAAGACTTAAACTCCTTGAATAAAAACGCTTTTTTGAGGAGTACTGATATAAGTTTGCACAACATTTATCAAAGATGACATTTGTGCTAATTAGTGAAAGATAAATCTCGGGACGAAAATGCTTCACTTGTTGACACGTGCAACTGAGCAAATGACAGCAAATTTTTTTTCCATAAACCTTTGGCAATGGCTATTTTTTCTCTTTAACAATCACGTACTTTTACTATAACAGTTCTTAGCCTCAGACTCAGTGAACATCCGGATGATGAATAATTAGTTGTTGTACACAAACTAGACTTAAACAAATCACAAGCCATCCTATTTTGCTGTTCCCTAATTAATAGGAATTACTTGAATTTTTAAAAAACACAAGGCGTCGGGCGGAACACTTAGCTCTTATCCCGGATGAGAGTTTTGATCAAAAATGATAGAAAATTTGTAATTCCTTTTAACTTTTTTTATATTGGAAAAATACAATCATTACAGTTTAATGATTAACTACATTTTTTTATGTTGCATCCAAAGGCGAATACGCAGTTACATAATTATTAATGAACCAATTTCGTCCCCAGGATCTTCTTTCTTTCCAGACTCTTTCCCCACTGGGTACGAGGTTAGCTATAAACCCGTAGCGAACGTCTATTACTAAATTTATCTGTTTTTCTGCTCTGTTTCCTTTAATATGCCCTATCAACATCAAATTTACTTTTTTAGTCTTGGCTTGTGTTTGAAACCTTGCAAAGCACGCAACCTCCTTCTCTGAGACCTTTAGATCGGACAATGAGTAGGGATAATAATTTTTTCCCATTTGTCGGAAATTAAGTTGCATGAGAAGAAATCACGCGGGCGCCTCGCTGTGTTGCCAAAACTTGTTGTCATCGTCTTGTTTTTAACGAGGTTTGCAAAAACTTTTAAGCTCGGTGCGTGGACTACGAGACTTCGGTAACGCAACCATACGGCGCGGTTTCTTCGCAATTCTGACACGTGCATCAGCGATGAGTGGGAAAAAATCGTACTCGTTTTGTAAACTTCTTGCTCTGCCGGGCAATTCAAAACAAACACGCAGTAGACATTTCGTTCCTCTATATTTTTGAACAACTTCTCCATATGTGTTGCCACTACCGCATGTGTCGTTTTAACGAATTATAATTAGTTGTTTATTTTGAGTGCATTAGATATTAAATTCTACGTACTAAAGCCCGGTTCCCAACACTCGTACTCGTTGTCGAATCCGAAGGTCTCTAAAAGCTAATCTTGACCAATCAACTTCATTTTGATTTAGACATAACGATCCGAGTAACTTGGCTGGTCAACGACCGTGGAACGCAGAAAGGTGCTAAAGGGGATATTTGTTAAATCGTTGATCTGATTGGCTAAACGTCGAAAATGGGCAATATCTTTATACGTAATATATTGTATTTCTTTCTAGTTCACTCATTCAAGCTTTCTAGTTGAATAAACATTTCTCTTTTTGAATAGCGCTTACGCATGTTTCACGTCAAAGACCACCAAGTCTCACTTTCGAATCACGAAAGTGCGAATATTTCATAAATCAAATCCAAAAGCGCCCACAAATGAAAATAAATCCTTCATGAACACGGCTTGCACGTGCAAAATTCTCACACCTGTTTCTTGAATACGGGGCTTGGGGGTGAAATTGACTAGTTTGACGCCAAAAGCATAGGGCCTATTTAAGAAAAATTCAATGTGGGATTCATTGAAATGAAAAAGGTTCTCTGCTAAATTATTATAGTATAAAATGCTTTGAAATACAATTTCTCTACTTTTTTACTTTAGAATAATAAAAACTTAATGATTTATTCGTTTTCACCGCGCGCAAATTCGACCAGCGGTTTCATATGTGCTTATATTGATTAAAACTATATTTTGTACACATGCAGGTAGGTAAACTCAAGGTATGTTAATTGTACACTGGTTGTTGTGTTCTTAGTATGAAAATTTAAAAAGTCGACTTGTGTAAGAAAAGCGAAATGCCGCACAATTGGATGATTGCCTAGATTTTGTCTACATTTCCCAATTAGACACTTCACTACTTTCAACACATTACAACTGTGTAGATACTTGGGCATGTAGGCCAGCAAGCGCCACAAGCTGGTTTGTTATACATTTGTTCACAGGCTCCGTTCTCACAAAGCAATACGTTCGCATACTTCACAATACTGACTAACAAAGTTATTTAACTGATGGAAACTCTAGACACCTGCCGGCTACGAAAACCCAAACCCTTTGAGAAAAAAAGGAAACGTATTTCTCCAAACCCAATGCAAGTGTAATTCCCCATGGAAGTTAAGGGGGATAATAGAACAAAAAGTTGGCTAAGAAAGCTGAACCTAGCCTAATTCAAATCTCTAACGGTTCAACACTTATACAATGAATTACCCATAATTCTTACCTAACACCTGGACCCAGTTCTCTCGTCCATGCCGGCAAAATATCTATTTCTGTCAGTTTTACAAAGCTCAATTGTCGGAAACATCATTTCTTGCAATGAGAGATTGCCTAGTTGTTACACAGACCTTAAATGCCCAAACCGAAAATTGATTCATAGTTTAAGTAAATACTTTACAGTAAAAGCTACATGGTATAAAAATTGAGTTCAGTATTTAAGAAATAAAACATGTTCTCCGTGCCTTCATAGCCTGGTGAAAACCGAGGCGAACTTTTGGGAGAGTTCGAGAGCAGATAAGTGAAAACCCGAGACGCATTTTTACCAGGCTATGAAGGCACGGAGAACATGTTTTATTCCTTTTATAAAATTATTGTTTCCGACTTAACCAACACAGAGGCGATGCACATTTTACTTCTTTCTTGATGAAACTGCGAATTCTCACAACCCGGAGACAGCCAGTCGTATCTCTTGGAAAAAAGCAACTCGCTGACTGTTTGAATTGAAGTTCTGTGATCCGTACATCGGTTTGAAGATCGACGAACAATCGTATATTTTGCTTACTTCTAAGGCAGGGAAATGTGCAAAATTTATCAAACCAAAAGGCTCTCCCAAAAGAAGTCAAAGAAATGAAAAAATGTCTCTCAACTTTTAAACAATATGTCGATTTTCGGTCCATCGGCTCCGAAAGCCACATGCACTGAGCAGATGGCGATGCATTGCAGCAAAGCCGTTTTTTCTTTTCTCCTTGGCGTAAAACTTGCTGGTTCACATGATAACATTCTCTGTCGTTCATCAGGGGTTCGTTGCGAGTTTCGCTGTTGATAGCTGAGCTGTTTTTCAGCATGTGAAGATCACAGGCTTGGGCCGAACACTCGATTTTGGTTGTTGTTTCAGAATTTTTCAGTTTCGCGTCCAGTATCTTGTTGGAAACTTTATTAAACGTCGCATTTCCAGAAAACTGAATGCTTTTATTGTGTGGAGGGCAATTAAGATAACGTTCAATTGCGTTTTTAGCTCGAGAAGAATACTTCTGGAGTAATCTTCGATTGCTTTTTTTTTTACTTTAGCGTAGAACTTTCTTACTAGGTTGCCCTAGTTTACTAGTTCGCTTGTTCAGCTGTTGTCATCTCTTCAAGGGATTTTATTTGGCCTTTCTCTCACTGCCAACTCAGTGAATGAAAGTCATTTTGAATTTTTTAAATGTAAAGTTTGTGATTTGTTCAAACCAAAGCAGTTCAAATGATATTGGTTATATATTTCTTGAAACATTACTTAGTCTGCACCCTGTTGTCTTGTTTTGCTGTTATTTGTGTTCAAGCTCAGCTAAATGGTTTAGTTCAATTTTACCCTTATGTTTTCGTATCTGAAACTGTTGGAGTAATAATAAAACAGTTAAATTCCGAATCTTCAATAAAGATTACTGTTGTATTGGAAACGCTTTTACTCTGTATGCAGTAGAGTATTTTGTTGATCCAAACTACGCTCCATCGACCAACTTTTCTTGCTAACTCTCCAATAAACTTGCAAAACGAATGTCTTTTCTTTTCACTGGAGGTTCTTCAGGTACAAATTCTTCAGCCGCAAATTTATTCAGAGCACTCAACCGAAAGTTAAAAGGCTTGTTGGACATCTTTTAAAGTCTTGCGATGTTATGAATAAACACAGAGTTTACCAAAAATCGAATTTTACGGGACTCGCCATATTGGTCGTGACGTCATTTTCGTGCTTCATAGTGCTATGAAAACACACTTGTTGACCAATCAAATCGCATACACGTACTATCCTAATTATTTTATAAAGGCAAATATAGATACTGTACGCGTCAGATTTATCCAATAAAACTGCTAGAAGATTGTTGTATTGAATGATAAACGAAAACACACATGAAAATTTGAATTATTCATGCCATCTCAGTTAAATGAAAATACAGCTTACACTAGCAGCAAAATGAGGTTCATTCATTCTCGGGTTGGTTGTTTTTCTGTCATAGCTTTGGCAACTTTTCTTACTTTTGACAGAAACAAATTCTCGGCAGAATTTACACCATTCACGGTCCAGGATTTCGGTTTAGATGGCTGGCAATACAAGAGCATCTCAAATCGCTACTTTCAAGACTGTATTCAGCTGTGCAAAAGTGAGAGAGCTTGCATTTCTGTGGGTTTTGATGACTCTTTTGGGACAGAAAAAGGATGCTGTAGTCTAAACGGATGTGGAGTGGAAGATGAACAAAATAAAGGGTTATCCCTTGTTTTCACACCGGGTTGTTTATACCACCAGTTAAGACCAACTGAAGCTGCTATTCTTAAGGTTCGTATTGTGGGTTTTTTGTGTATAAGGTAAATTAAATTAAAGTAGTCTTTTTGGTTTTGCGTTTTAACAAATGTTGTCTTTGCTTCTTTTTAATTACAAGTTCTTAGCTCAAACACTTCTCTCATCTCCCGGGTTTTAATTATTCCACCTCCCAGTAGTTAACGTATAACGTTGATTAAAGACAAAGTTATTAAAAAAACTGTGGGTTTTAGTCTTATTGTGGTTCACTCGACATTTGAACGAGAAAGTCATATCTTCAGATAAATAGAAACATAAATGATTTTTATTAAGTGCTATCTATAATATATTTAAGGGCCGTGATTGATAAAGGAAGGTTCTTTCAAACATGCTGTATAGTTGCTTTAAAATAGAAAGGTTCCCAAAGTAACATTTATTTTTCCTGTTTTAATTGCTTTTCTAAAGCGTATCAGAGCAAGTGTTGTTTAATGAATACGAAAATTTAATTTCCCATATTTTGTTCGAAGCCCGACACCTGTCGGTAAACAGAAGGCTAGTACGAAAACACTGTCCCTGAAATAAATTCTAATTAGTGAATAGCATGAATATGACTAAATCTAATTTCGCTTTATTCAATTCAACTGCCAAGACTTGATGGTTTTACGAGAAAAGGCAACAGTTCTTTATTACTTTCAAAATCATTTCTCGTATGCTTAGAAAATGCGGTGATCGTAACCTGAGTTGCCGTGACTGTAAATTGAGCTAAGTTGATCGCATACAAAGAACTGACGTTCTAATGTGGTCTTAGATTGGTAATAAATCAAATTTTTCCTGTTTAAGGGTACGGTTGTGAATTTTCATAAGTTTATTCTAAGCTTGGACAAGGAATTTTTGGCCACTTCTTATATTGCCAACCAGCAGTGAAAACGCGAACAAGCCCAATATTCTGCACCGACTGTAACTTTACATAAATGGCAAAATGCTTAAATTAATTCCATTGGCTTATTAGTTGCTCAGCAACAACACACGAAATCCACAGTACAGTATTTCCGGAAGTCCTGTTGCACTATCGAGCTAGAAAGACAATATTTTGTCTGGAAAATTCAAAACTTTTCAGTCCTAACGCCGTTCAGAGCTTCAAGCTTCACTCTTAAAGATCTTTTTATTGAAAAACTGTCAAGTACGTTTGTACAAGGACAAAGTATTGAGTTTTTAGTAGCTAGCGAATGGACGCTTTAGGAGAAAATTTAACTTGATTTTTAAAAAATGTTTGAAAATTCGGGCAAAAGTGATAAAAACTAGAACAGAGAACAAAATGGGCTGATAATTAGCTGATTAAATAGGCGGAAACATATGTTCACATGATCTTGAGGCACATATATGATACGCATGACCAGGTACCTGATTCACAATGAGGTTAAATTAGTGTATATGCTGGCCGTTAAATGCCGAATTCTTTAATACAGCCGAATTTGTGGATTCCACGTAACCTTTGCAAGATTAAAATGATAAAACTTGATGCCCATACTGTACCTTACCAAATTATGTACAGAACAGAGTTACTTCTTACTTCCAACATAATCATACGTGTATTCGTTCTGGTTGTTTAGCCTCCCTAAAGGTTTGAAAAGTTATTACCTTAATTTGAAATCGTTTTCAATTTGTATATATATCTATGTATCTGTATACATAGTCTTGTCCTGTCCTGTCTAATCTAATACAAGAAAATAGCAGCCAAAAATATCCGTCTACCAGGAAATTGGAACCAATTATAGTTTAACCAATTATATAAGTTTTGTCGAGGCTCATTGTTCTTAATTTTTTGGCGATTTGAGCCTCAAATTGTTTCTTAATTGTTCTTATTTCTATGTGCCGTTTAAACCGAAAAACTGCAGTGACATGTATTTGAAAACAGATTGCTTGGCGAGTGTATTCTTGATCATGATCAGTTCATTCCCTGATTCATTTTCCCGAGACGATTTCCAGTGACTATCTCAGGGTTGGTTTCATATTCAAACTCTCACATTGGTCAACTGATTAAGTTACGTCTGCAATTTCTCAGAACTCTGCTGTATTAGCGACAATACAGCTTAATTACTTTCAATTTCTGCGCCGGACAAAACCGAACCATTTGTCATGTTGGCCTTTTCGAAAACTTTTAAAAACTCGGCCCCAAGCCTCAGCTTGTTCTTAAATTTTGAGCCTGTTCTTATAAAGTTGTTCTTATGAAAAAAGCGTGTATTACATTAAAATTGGTTTGTGGTATTCGACTAAATAAGGAAGAAAGAAGATTGTTTTTAAAGACTGCAGTTGTGATCAGTTATGTTGTTGTTCTTTCTTCAGGGTGGAAAATATGGAAACTGTACAGCAAAGAAAAAACCACCAGGTGAGAACTCAAGGGGACAATTTAGAGGTGGAAACAACTTGATTTTACTAAATGTTTTCGTGGTTTCTATAATGATCTGCGATACACTAGTGTCGTTTTGTGTTTGAACAATTACAAAGTGTTCCCAAAATTGGCGTTTTTGTTTTTGCTCTTCTAAGTTCTTCCAAATTTTCTAAAGCTCACAAACAAATTCCTTTCAAGCACCGTAACTTAAACAAGTAAATTACTTTATTACATGCATAACTGTTCCCTACGGGAATATTTTAGTGCAATATATACTAACTGCGATAATTGCCATACACTCCAGATGATGACTTGTTAGTCAAAAACGTTAGAGTTTTAAGTTTTAACCACAAGCCGGCCTTTAACAATTTCAATAAAAATTCATTTCCTTTAAAACTTATTTCAAAATGTGATTTACAATCTAAAATGAAATCTAAATATACGAATATACGTTTGAAATCTCGCAGTTAACCATAGTTAAGCTATGGACTGGTTATGAAAGCCAGCAAACTTCAAAATGGATTTACAAAGAATGTGAAAAGATGCTTTGTTGCTCGTTGAACGAACCGCGACCGTGCACACTCTTTGTTTCAGGTGTTAGTGAGAATGTGTTTGCCGGCTACTTGTTGATTTGCATCTCAAAATCTTTTGTACTTTGTGCACCTTCAGGACTAGAAGACAAAATAAAAACGGCGAACAGAGATCTACAACAATGGCTTCATAACCAGTTCCTAGATTAACTACGAGTTAACGAAGCACAATCTAAAGGGTGAATCTAACTATAGTAGTTCGCTGTTTACGGTTCACGATATATAATCTATGTTTCATACTTCATGATTTATGGTCGATATTTCACGATTCGCCGTTAGGAATGGTGTTATTTACCTTTATTGCATACTTAGTGCAATATTTACAGAGTAGGTCGGTGAAATATAGAGCGTATCAGCCGCCTATATCAATCACACGTGGTGGTATTAAAAACAGCCAATCAGAACACACGATTTCCATATCATCACGTGTGATTGATATGAAACTTTTCCCGCCGTTGAAACAATTCGCTCACTCGTGAGAAATTTTTAACACGAGAAGATAAAATTCGTATCTCACAGCGGCCATGTAATATCATCTATGTGTAGTTTTTTTCCATGTACACAAAAAAATTATGTAAATCATTTTAAACATTTGACGAGTGCGAAGATTAGCGTGGTTATCAATGTTATCTTTGTTATTATTTGGTTATTTTTATATATTTATCAACGGAGTGTACGACAATTGAGTGTAAATAAGGTAGTTATCAATTATTGTTCAGCGAAGCTCGTGCTGAATTTTATGTCAACAATATTTGCAATTGTAGTTAGGACTAGGATATTTAAGCAGAATGAGTTCTATGAGTACCATCGAAGGTATCTCAAGTTTTCACCAAAATTTAATAAGCTCATGCAACTTGTAAAATAAGGATTGATAACGCTGGTGATTAAACGAAATGCCCCTCTCTGGAAAGACTGCTTGTTCAATGTCTTTATGAGTTTATAAATAATTTATATGCGGTTCACTGCAGAGTGATTGTATTTATTGTCGGTGGCATTATTAGCATTTCTTAAGTACGTACTTTTTTACGTTTTTAATTTATCTATTTCAACACCATTATTGAACAGGTTGCTTAAACGGTTGGACTCTGTTCAATGGTTCCTGTTATACTCTCATCAAGACACCCCAAAACTGGGACCAGGCAAAGATCAGTTGCGAGACTCGTGGAAGCCATTTGGTAAAAATTGATTCTCTTAGTGAGAATAGTTTCATCCTGCAGTTGGTGAAGACAAATGGTCCGGAGATAACGCAAGGAATCTGGCACGGTTTGAGATATCTGTCTGGGAAATACCAATGGACAGATGGTAGTGTGGCTGTCTTTACCAGGTGGAACACTGGAGAGCCGAATAATGGGTATGGGGCGCCGTGTGGTATGATGTACGTCACATCAGCGGCAGGTTACTGGAATGACATGTATACTCCTTCGAAAATGCCTTTTGTTTGTGAGGCAGCTCCACGCTGATCTTTGTGACTGAGAGGCAAATAGGGCAACTACAACGCATATAATATTCTGTTCTCAATGCTTGCTCTTTAGTGTGAGAAAAAAGTGCCGAAGGCATGTTTAAATTAGTCTGTGTTTCCTCAAGTTCATCGTTACATAAACAGAAAGCCACAAATGCATCAACAATTACATCAACAACTACAACAAATAACGGCTGAAGTTGATAGCTATGATATTAATGATGATGAAGATGACAACAGTTACATTTCTTGTGGTAGTGGCACTGATAGATAATATAACCGAGAACTATTACAATGACGTAATACATAATAGATACATGACAGTAGCTTTAACAGTAGGGACCTTTAGCAAGGAGAACGCCAACGCCAACCACGGCAGCTGAAAAATAACACTGAAACAATCACAGACGAGAGTGAAGTTACTCTAGATAAGGTACTTGTTGCCTCGAACAAGATCATGCATGCAACGCTCTACATTTGTCCAATGGCGCTATTCCCCATTGTTGTGTGTTGTGTGCTTTTAGTTCGATCTCATGACCTATTAGGGAACTTTAACAACAAAGGTGCCAACGCCGACGTCGGTGGCAGAAAACAATAGTGAATACAATAATTGTACGTTGGAATGCACGTGCTGGTCACCTGCACAATGTCGTCTTCAAAATTAAGTTCGGAGTTCTTTCAACTACAGGAACAAAAAACGGAAAATTATCTCAAATTTCTTTTATCTTTATGCAGGGAGCTCTAAACTTTCTTGTGTCACAAAGCGTCACTGGAACAAACGAGGGGGCAAACGAACCAGATCTATTCGAGAAGGGAAAGCAAGAAATATGTTTTTGTAAGCCTTCGTCGTCGGTGCTGTTATCCCTGTTGATAAATTAAAGGTTCCTATGAACAGAAGTATGACGAAGAATGTTTTAAGTCATTCAGTAGTTTGATATATAGACTGAAATTGAATGAACTTACTACAATTTCTGTTATGTAAAACGACATTCTACCGAGTTGGCTTGGACACGCAAGTGTCACGTGAAAGCTGACCCGGCACTTCCTTTAAAAACACGGCCCACGTGTGCGATAACACAACCCGCAAACCAACTTTCTAACTAAGCAAAAGACCCTCGATTCTTTTCGATTCAGTTTCCTTAATGCCGCATCTCAACCAATTTTCCTCTTTGTCAAGAATTTTGACATAGCCTAGATTAAAAGAATGGCAAGAAATTCTTAACAAATCTTTCGCTTCGATTGTACTTGGCCTTGAATGTTGCCCCATTTCCCCATGCAGATTTCACTGCAAGCTCGACAAGAAGAAAAAAGTTACAATATTTTTCCTCATTCCACTTTGCACTTATCTTTTACCCTACAAACGACGTCAATCCATGCTTGGAAATGCTTGAAGTTGCCAAAATTCGGACCCAGTTCCTTTCACTGTGTGGAAGAAAAAGCGGATAAAAGAGCCTGGGTATGCGTTTGGAAGTTGCCTACACTAGAGAATGCCTTCACTAAGAACGTGACTATGATAGAAGTTTTATTGAAGACACCACAGGTCCTAAACATATGTAAGTCCCTAAAAGTAACAACCTTGGTCCTAAATGTACCACAAAGTCCCTAAATGTAACACCTCTTGGTTCTAAACGTATTAAATGTCGAAGATAACATCTATGACAATGAAATCTCGGCAACAATCTCAGATTAGTATATAATTAGAGAAAAGCAAACACTTACAAACCTCAAGCCCTATTTACGTGGCACAAACTAACCCGGGTTCGACCCAACTTTGTTCACACTGAAAAATACCAAAGACGCGTGTAAACACAAACATGGGACGAACCCGGGTTAGTTTTACACACGCATGCCCAGTTTCACTAACAACAAAGCATCACGCATGTGCAAAATCAAAACTAACCCGGGTTCGACCCAGGTGGATGTTTACACGTAACTTTTCTTAACCCGAGGCGAACCCACCACTGGAGATGGGTTAGATTTAACGAAAAACGGAAAATTATCTCAAATTTCTTTTTTCTTTATGAAGGGAGCTCTTAACTTTCTTGTGTCACAAAGCGTCACTAGAACGAAAGAGAGGGCAAACAAGCCAGATCTATTCGAAAAGGGAAAGCAAGAAATGTGTTTTTTGTAAGCTTTCGTCGTCGGTGTTGTTATCCCTGTTGGTAAATTAAAGGTTCCTAAGAATAGAAGTATGACAAAGAATGTTTTAAGTCCTTCAGCGGTTTGATATATAGACTGAAACTGAATCAACTTAAGGCCCTGTTACACGAGGCAATTTTTTCAGCAACTTGCAAAGCAACGCCGTAGCGTTGCAAGTTGCATAGAAAATTTCGCGTGTAACATCCCTTTCTGCAACTTGCTACGCAACGAAAAATTGCGAAGCAAGTTGCAGAGAAAGTTGAACTATCTTCTACTTTTCACTAACAACAAATCATCACGCATGTGCAAAATCAAAACTAACCTGGGTTCGACCCATGGAGGTTGATGTTTACACGTAACTTTTCTAAACTAACCCGAGTCGAACCCACCCCTGGAGATGGGTTAGATTTAACCGACAAAAACAAACCCGGGTTATTTCGTGCTGTGTAAACAGGCTTTAGACTGTCTCATGTATACTCAAGAGAAACGTTTAGAAACCGATCGAACTGAACTCGTCCTGGTCTGAGCTCGACAGGCCTCAAGTAACCGTCAGGTCCCTAAGATTTAAAAGTTTTTCCCGCCTCACTACAGAGAAGCGGATGAGATTTGTCAAATTGAAAAACGCGAGGATATTAACAAAAACACTGTTGTATTTGTACTGCTTTTGAAATTTTTTTTTAGTTAGAAGCACATCAAAAACAAACTACAGTTGAGAGCCTAATATTCCTTAAGAAAGAGCCCTACTGGGTCAGACTCATCGTTTGAGTTCAAAAACCTTCTTCTTGAAGTGACACGATGTTCTCACAGAATGTAAATTGTTTCATTTCTCTCCTAACTTTGTCAATTTCAAACTCAGCCGAGTTTGTTTTCGTCTCAAGGTAGGGTTGATATTCGAACTGAAGAAATAGACTATCGCTCAAGACCGTTAGCACGCTACAAGGGTAGAAAAAGCATCACAATTACTTTGGAAAGCTTTATAATCACTTCATTTATGACGTAATTATAAAATGAAAGAGTGTAACTGAATCTTTTTAAACAAAACGGACATAAAATGTGTTTGATTATATATGTGTACATGTTGTTTAACTTCTGTGCGGAGTACGTGTTATATAGCTGATGCCTGGCCTCCAAACGGAGATATGTTTTCAATCAATTTATTGCTGTTGAGCGAAGCAAGACAGCAGCACGTTCTCGCAGCAACTCGACTTTGGTTTAGTTCTGTTTTCGATATTCATTCTTCTCCCCACCCACCATTGCTGCCATGTGCTTTTTCTCAAACTTTAGTCAGTTGGCGACAATGTTTTCGAACTCTTTACAGCAAAGTTAATCGAAGGGACTGGTTATGAAACTCGGCAAACTTCAAAGAGATAGCTTATTGTTTGAAGTTATCGAAATCACGTGACAATGACCGTGCACATAAAATGGCGTCGTTTGAAGCGGGTGTGAGTTGATCTGTTCTTTTGGTATTCACAGTGTAGTTATTTCGAATGGAATCCTTTTTCTAAGTTCATTTTGTTAAAGTTAGAATGCCTGGAGACAATTGTTCAGTACTCTCGATTAACTATGTTTACAGAAAGGACTGATATCTGATTTGGAAAACTCACAAATCTTAAAATTAAGATTCAGACTTTAAAGAAGTAGCTGAAATTAAAGGGTCAAACGAAACTTTTGAAATCGATAAAGAAATTCTCGGCAACGAGTTCAAATTCAGTTGGTAGACAAAATATATTTTTTTTTTCATTGTCAAATATGTAGTACACCCTCCGCCGGGTAAACTGCTCAACAGCATCCTTTTTATCGTGGTAACAACTAGTTTAAAAATAATCTCTTTAACATCATCTTGCATTGTAAGTGCTAGCTTGAATTTAATTTCCACAGCGTTATAAATTGCCAAGCTTAGTCAACTCCTTGAGTTATATATAGGTTGAGTATTTGATATAATATTGAATATATTTTATATTCTTTTTTGCATTCATCTTTAACAAGCTTTTTACAATCTTCAATGAGTTCTCTTAACTTAAAAGCAATTTACGATCTTATAAACTTGGATGAAACTTTGTTGTGTAATTTTCCGGTGAATTTTGAAAAAAAAAAATTTAAGCAAGAGAAATTAGGTACAAAGCAGTAAAGTCGATAAAATTGAGAACTATATAATAGATTTTCATTTAATTTTTAAAAACAATCAAAATAATTTTATCGACTAGAATCGGTTATTAGAGATTATCGAATATTCTACTTATGTACCAAATCAGCTTAGTTCTGTCAAAATGGCGGCTTGTTTCACGACAGTCTCCGAAGAGTAAACACTAGAAAACGATTTAGCCATTCAGTTAAACACAAAAAGGCAACGAAATGTGGGATTCTCTAGTGGGATTCTCTATTCACAGGTAGGATGAAAGTTGATTGAAATTTCAAGAAAAAGTGCAACAATTATAGTAAGCGCGCACTGTTCTTGTTCTTCTCACTTGCGCATACAACTCTGTTTGGTTCAAACTTGGCGTTCACCAACTCTCACCTTCATTTATTCGACTGAAAAATATCCACAATAGCCATCTCAACTTTGGGGGTTAAATATTGTTACTAATATAACACCTGATAAATTGCACAGTAAGATTTAAAGTTTGTCCTAGATTTAATCTTATTTCAAGCATTGTTTTTTCTAACTAATACATTTAGGACAGGTGTTGCTAGGTCTGGGACTGTTGTTGCTGATTTAAGACCAAGTGTTGTTAAATTCAGGACCCGGTGGTGTTGTATAATTGTGCCCCCAGCGCCGCCGTTAATGAGTGATCAGCATAGACTAATTGCAGGCCAGTATTTTGAGTCTCGTGTTGTGAAAATTTTACAATTATCGTTGTTTAAGATTCAAGCCTTAAGGTCTGCTAGACTAACGATGGCTAAAAACCAAGCTCATACCCTGAGGACCTAAGCGCCGTGAAAAACAAATTTGCTTATTTTATAACTCATCAACTCAAAATTCAGGGCCCGAAAAACCAATTAGTAGAGTGGAAAGGACTTATACTTGGTCTGAGACTGTTTTTAAGTTTAGAGGACTTCCGTTCACTAACGTTAACTACTTTTTTTTCCTTTTAATTAGAACATTGGACTCCAATGTAATGAGGGAAAAAACTGAAAACACATCAAAGTCAGTTATTTCTAAGGCCTAACTGAACATATAATTCATTTTATGAAACAACAATTACGCAGGAAATGCACGCTAGCTCGTAAGTTGTTGGTGCTTAATAAAATAGACTTTAAACAGTTTGCGAACGCGTTACTCCGCGCTAGCGATGTTTACGGCACCGAAGGAAATATGTGTGCTCTTGTTGTGCGTATTTATGTATGTGTGAAAAGAAAGTAAGGCGATTTGGGGAGAGGGAAATCTAGACTGAGTTCCGTCTGATCAGAGCCTCTGAACTATGAGACAATTTTGTACACTCCTTCCACCATATGCATATATTGTCAGGTTTCGGTTTCCGTTTTACGTATCTTGTCCTAAAAGCTGATTCAGTGTTATGTAGACCAAAGGTAAATTTTTTAAAATATTTTAATTTCTCTATTTTTGATTCTTAAAATTATCGCCTAAAAAGTTACATTGTTATAAACTTTTGATTTTGAGACTGAACTCCGTCTCCTCAAACTCAAAGCATCTGTCCGATGACACGATTTACAGTCCCTTCGGCTCTGTTATGTTTCGGTTTCCGTTTTGCACTTCTTGTCCTATTAAAAAGCTCATTATTTTGGTTAGACCAGGCTAAAACTTTAAAAACTTTTAAATTCTATATCTCTTAAAAAGTTACATTGTTATAATTTTCTAAGTTTGAGACTACGCTCCGACATCATAGCTATCATAAAATCATTTACACTTCCTTCAGTATTATAATTTGTGCGCTTCTGGCTCTAAAAGCTGATACTTTAGTTAATCCGTGCTTAGGTTTTTACAAAGAGTTTAAGTATCTCATGATTGTGGATTCGGTGTGAACAGTAATAGGTGAAGATCGGCTTTTTTCTGCATTGTATCTCCAATTTTGATCCGCTAATTGGTTGATTTCGTTGCGGGTAGAAGCAGCTGCATACAGTCAAGTGTTTATTGTTGTTTTCAGGAACATAATATAGGGAGTACAGCTATTGATTAATCCTTTTTTCATTTATTGTTTCCTGATTCATCAATCAAATTTTCAGGTTAACGTTTGACAACTTGCACAAATGCGTCGGGCACACACAGTCATGACACCTCTTTTAACATGTAAACGACAACTTTGAGTTTTGCAAACATGTTTCGGCAGTGTCATGATTCTAAACGGACGGATTAAGTTGCAAACATGTCGATGTTTTAATCACATTATAACGGCTTTTTCAAACGTGTTTCGGCAGAGTCTTCTGTCTTTAGTACTGCTTAGTTTGACCTGGTGATTGTTGAACTATAGTATATATGTATACAATAATGACAAAGACAATTATAGTTGATACTAAGATAACACTATCAAATTAAAGGGCAAGTTTGATATTGAAATGCTTGACATGAATGACTTGACATTAATAACACGTATCAAATCAGAGATGTCCTTTAATATGCCAATACAACTTGTATTCACTTATATTCTGTTATCTTTGAACCAATCATGTTTATGTCACTATTATTTCTATATAAAGTTCAACAATCATCAAGTCCAATTAAAGCACTGGTGAAGGCAGGAGACACTGCCGAAACATTTGTCATTATACATAATGTGTTAAAAACCTTGGCAGAGCGGCAATTTAACACTGTTCAAAACATGTGGTTCATCGGTATTCGCATAGGTTACTTTTGGATTGTAACTTTGGCGGCCTTTCTGACTTTTGACAGGAACAAAAGTTTCTCAGCAGAATTTACACCATTCACGGTCAAGGATTTCGGTTTAGATGGCTGGCAATACAAGAGCATCTCAAATCGCAACTTTCAAGACTGTATTCAGCTGTGCAAAGTAAGAGAGCTTGTATTTCTGTGGGTTTTGATGACTCTTCTGGAACAGGAAAAGGATGCTGCAGTCTGAATGGATGTGGAGTGGAAGATGAACAAAATAAAGGGAAATCCCTTGTTTTCACACCGGGCTGTTTATATCACCAGTTAAGACCAACTGAAGCTGCTATTGCCAAGGTATTCTTTTTTGAAGACTTATCATTTACATTAATGAAGTACATAAATATTCAGTTCCCAAAAGTTCCCAAGAGGATTTGATAGCACAAAGAAAGGTTTAGTCATAATCTAAAGGCTCGTTTAATCGGATACAACATCGCCCAACATTATTGGACACAGCGTGTTGAGCAGTGTCGGATAGTGTCGGGAACACAAGTGTTCAAAGGGAGCCAACATCATCTAACATGTTGGATCGTTACCAGGGCCCACGTTTTGTTTTGTAAAGTAAGATTTAGAATTCTGGCTAGAATAATAACATTTCCAAATAACGCATCAATAAATAACCAAACAACAGGAAATTTAACTTACACTAATGTCTTCTTTTCTACGAACTGTACAACGCAATATTAAATTGCTTCGGGGGTAGAAACGGAAGTTTGAATCATGTACCACGGCTAAAAAAAGTGAAGGAATCATGAATCACATCATTTCGAAGGCTGTAAATCATGAATCATGCACAAAAAATAAATGAATCTTGAATCATGAAGAAATTCTATAAATGATCATGAATAATTGGTCGAAAAATATCTTGGAACCACGAATTATCATACCGAAAAGCTTCCGCTTCCACCCCCGATACTGCTAGCAACAAATAACTCTAAACAACTCTTTCATTTTAATTTGGAATCAAGTTACATGCAGTTCGAGCAAAGTAATCCCGACACTGCTGCGAAAATAACACTTAGCCTTTTAAAATCACATGATGACTACTTATGGAACACTCTGCCACATCGGCTGAAAAAAGAATATCCTACAATGAAAAAAAAGAGAAGAGCCTATATGTTCATAGAAGTTTATTAGAATTAGTGCATAGTTTTGTTTCTCAAAATTGTGGTATACCTGTAATTATAGCTGGCGTATTTTCACAGACCCCGACTTTGACCCCTTCTGAAAACACGCCTCGTACATAGCTAAGTGTATAGTCACATTAAACTTGTATTGTTTCGTATTGTATTTCGTAAGATACAGATATCACATTTGAAGTGCCCTGTGAGGTTCAACTTAAGGGGAAAAAAATAGTGTGTCTCGGAAAGCTAAAATTCTGGTTTTGATTGCATTTTTTACATCTTCAGGGTGGAAAGTACGGAAAGTGTAAAGCAAAGAAAAAAGCGCCAGGTGAGGTCTAAAGGAGACAGTATTTGTTGGTAGAAACGAACTCGTTTGACATAAAGTGTCCGTTGTTTTTTTATCATTTACCAAACATTTCTTCTTCTTTTGAGCTTGAATGATATTAAAAAGATTACTCTTGCATGGTTTCTTGTTCTTTGCTTTCCTAGTTCTTACTGTTTTCCGAAAAATCAACTAACAGTTTTACAAATTAAACAAAATGTAGTTTACAATGATTATTAACTAGTACCGCTGCCTGGCCAGCCCAGCTGGTAAGGCGCCAGTCTTTCGTGCGGGAGGCCCGGGCTCGATTCCCGGTGCCGGACCTTAACTCAGGGGCTTAAAACAACTGAGCAGAAATTGCTGCCGTTGCTCTAACATCTGCAAATGGTTAGACTTTCGTGTCTTCTTTGATAAGGACGTTAAAACGTAGACCTAGTCTCTCGATCTTCTATCACGGGACTTAAAAGAGCCCACAACACTTAACAAAAAAAATAGGGTGATCCCGTTGACGTGGTCTGTCTACTATTGTGAGCTGTATATAGCGAATTATCCAAGACCCTAATACCAGTTTCAACTATAAATCATTGTTTAGCGCCTTTGACCATATGGCTTAATAAACCGTTCAAAATTCGATCTGCTATTATCGACGACGGTTATTCAATTTCCGGCGACGGTTATTCAATTTAATATTTCAGGCATCGAATTTAAACCGGTTGTCCGTAACCTAAAACCGGCAACGCTTATTAAAGTTAGTATACTGGTGGTCCGTAAATAAAAACTCATTCTCCTATTTTCCTCCACCGGAATTTCGACGGTTCTTCATAGGGCAAAACCGA
>JAOBAT010121743.1:0-13380 GCA_026413305.1 Hydrozoanthus tunicans
TGTTCTTTTTCAAATTGGGGCACCAGTTACGCACATTAACGTGATCAATGACAATAATTCAAAATAAAAGAAAAAGACTAAAATTAGTCGGGCTGTTGAAACTGCATTTGGGCCGGTGGATTTTATCTGCTGCCGGCCCGGCTGGCCGGTGCTAAAAAAAAGTTAGTTTCCACCCCTGCACTGACAAAACACCAAGACTGAGCTACTAAGCAAATGAGAGCGTGAGAGATGAGATTTAGAAACATGTTGAACAACTTGTTGAACAAACTTTGAGGAACAAACCAATTTCTGTGATTCGAACTCCAAAATAGTTGAATGGCTTCCCCCAGCATTTAATATTGACTTCAAACGACTACAAAATATTTGTACAAACTAAAACGTCCTTTCCAGCTTCTATTTGATAGCACAGATCCCTAAAATTGCAGTATATGTGACCTCTCACAGGAAAACATACTTATCGACTTTTCTGTTTCCGTTTTCTTCTCGCGGGTTGATAACAGGTTGCTCGTGGCTTATCAATGGGTTGCTCGCAGCTTACCAACAGGTTGCTCGCGGGTTTAACAACGGAATTAACAACGGGAAGCTCGCGTGTTAAGATAACAGAAAACTTGGGCAGTTAGAGCTAAAAATATGTTGATAGAATGACAAGACATCTTGAAGCCGGACATAAATTGACTTGAATCAATAATGTAGTACATAACTTTGAAATTCAGTCAAGCCTTGAATGACAAATTCAACATCAAGTAAACTCCAAACAATTTGCTTCTCGCTTTCGTATTAGGCATAAAATAACTATTTGAAGTAAGTGTTCTAAATTTTTTAGCTCTTTTTCAAAGCTGTTTATACCTGAAAAACTACGCTCTTGGTCAGTCGATCTCTCCAGCTTCTTCGCCATGTTATTTTCATCTTCAAATTCAAGCACTTCTGATTGGCTGAAACTTGGAGCAAAATTGAAATTGCCATAGAAACTGCCATCTTGCACTGACCAGTGGTAAAATGTGTTGCCTTTTTCTTGCTCTTGAACGATCGAACGTCGTGAAATGAAAACAAATTCTAGTTCGTTTTTATCAATACAACAGCAATAAAGTAGGGAAAGAAAGTAGGAAAAGAGGAGAATGCTAAAAAGCCCAGAATAGCGACTTCGATGGACCATGACGAATTTAGAGATGCATGGATCAAAAAAGTTCCAGTAAATTTCTTACGAGTTTGAAACAGTCTTTGGTAGTTTTTAATTTTGTCCTCTGTAGGTAGCTCTTGATCTCAGAAATGTTGATAAAGCCACTCAACTGCTTTGCTCGTGGGTTACTAGTGGAAAGTTTCTGTACAAACAATGGAAAGCTAACGAGTTTGACATCGGAATGCTCGCGGCTTACCCAACAGAATTCTCGTGGGTTACCAACGGGTTACTCGCGACTCAACAACGGAACGCTCGCGGGTTGACAACAAGTTGCTAACGGGTTGACAACGGGTAAAAACGGAAAAGTTGCGAAACAGAAAAGCCGTTAAGTATGTTTTCCTGTGAGAGGTCACATATTTGTTTTTCTCTGATTTTCACTGAATTACACTTAAGGCAATAACTTGTGTAACATAAACTTTTTAAAAATCTTGTTAAAGTAGATTGAAAACCACAACAAAATTTGTATTTGAACGAGCAAAAGGGGATACTAGAATTTATACACATGAAACTCAAACATTCTGAACAACTTTCTTAAGACTTGCCCCAATAAAAACAATTAATATTGCAGATAGGTTCAGTTTCTGGGTTCAATAAATGTTGTCCAAGTTGAATTCAACAGACATTGTGGCATGGGAATGTCTAGCACTGATTGTTCTACTGATTGTCTTTATTTTTACATTCCTACATAACTAACAAAAACATTTTAAATATCAACTTGAAATGCTAGTCACGTAGTTTTGTATCAAGTAAATTCAATTATTTGTCGCTGCAATGCATTTTATCTTATGATTGATGTCTAAACTTAAAATCCTTACTCTTGATACATAAAAAAATCAAACAGGAGTGTAATTTAAAGCTTCATCACAGTCAAAATTTAAGAATTTCATAACTAACAGTTAAAGGTTTATCTTGTCTCTGGCCTTGATCTAATTAAACTTATAAAGTAAACAACACTCAAAAATATTTTTTCTCTAAAGGATTTTTTAAATCATTCCTTAGTGTTAATGAAAACTATTTTTCAATGAAAAACTTTATATCTAAAAATGATGGAAGGTTGGCTTGTGGACAGGGATTCAGTTGCTGAAGTAACATGTTCGCTAAAATGAACATTTTATGGAAGAGGAAAAACTGTTTATGCTGAATTCACATTTAAATAATTGTTAAACATATAAAAACAAAATCACATGCCACATCATGCCTAACTGAACTGAGGCATACAATTTTCAGCACCTCTGCAATTTTCTCAGGGCAAGGCTTGAGTAAGGCACCACCTCAAACCTATATTATGTTAACAAACAAAGTTCTGCTTCGAAGGGTAGACAAAAAAGTCATCTTGCTTGAATGACAAAATAAGTAATGACTCATTTTTCGAGGTTTACTCCACTACAATTACTGGTCCTTCTATAACTATTAACTGACTTGTAATAGCTTTCAAGTTATTTGTAGTCAAACTAAAAACTGAATGTTAAGACAAAAATTTAATATAACAAAATTTCAAATTATTTTGGAAAGTAACAGGTTTTATCAAGTTTCATGCACCAAAGGCAAGGACCACTGTTTGCAAAAATAATTGAACTGTTTTACTAGCAAGGGATTAATGTAGAAGTTTTGCAATTTGGTGGCTCTCCGTCTGAGTCTTGGTAGCTTAGTGGGTAGAGCATCTGAACGGTAATCAGAGGGTTGCGGGTTTGATTCCCATCAGTGACTCAGAATTTTTTCTGATCACTCAAACTTGAAAAGCAGTTTCCTTCAATCTATATCATACTATCAGTTTTGTTACTATTAAGATGATACAGTTAATACTCATCAGTTGAATCGAAAACCATTAACCTGTGATACTGTTACATACTATCTAAAATTCTACAAGATAGCTAAAAATTTAATTTCATGAAATGTAACCTCATTATAGGGAACTATACAAATGTAAATCAGAGGGGAAATTACTTACAGATAACAAAAACTATTGCTCATAGAAGTTATAGATGTCAAAACAAAGAAAATCAACTTGACTGTATAGCAGAAGAAATTTTGATTGTCTATTATGAAATTCAAATGAAAGTAAAAATGCAAAAACAATGAATTATATCAAAAACAAATTTTAATAAAAACTTAACAGCTGTTGCTAGTAAATAACAAAAAGTTGTAACAGGAAAAGAGGATGATGATAAACAAACAGCATTTTGTGGTCTAGTTACTAAACATTATATTTCTATGGATAAATCTCTCTATGATGGAAATCAATATAACCTGTTATATATTTAATGAAATGGAAAATCAAGCAAACTAAATCAACACAATTTTTTCAAACTTGTATGCAATAATTAAGTGAAACATTAATTTCTTACAATGAGGTATTCATAGCCCTATGTACTCCTTGGCACACAGGAGACAAATAAATGAAGTATAAACAGAAAGATCGATACATGCCACCCTCATTTGTATCAGGCCAGAATGAATAACTATCGATCAAGCACCACATACCTGTCATTGATTCACTTGGGCTTATTGGCCAGGCTGTAGGATTGACGAGTGTTCTGATTTTTGTCCCTTGCACTTCAACTTTGTCACTTTCTTGCATTGACTAACAAAACAAGTAACAAAATACAATTAAAAAATATTTCACAGCCTTCAACAAGGTTGGGTGTATTATTGTATCATGTTAGCTGGGTTTCAGATAGCTAGCTAAATCCTATCTCAAGCCTAAGAGGCTCATAGGGCCAGCACTTATGTCCAACCGTAGGATTAAGAGCCGAACATGCTAACCGCTCAGTGGCACACAGAGTATCAGATAAGAGCCAGTGAATGGCAAACTTGGCCAGTGTTTATGCCACAATAACTTTAGAATGGAAGTCAGATAAACTGTTTAAATAGGTGTCAAAATTGATCCAATTTGCAAACTTGAAAATAAACACTTAACCATAGTTGTTTAAACATTTGAGCTTTTTAGCTTTGTCTGATAACAATATTGGACAAAAAAAAACATTGCGGTTTCTTATTGTGTGTGTAAAAATTGTATTGTGTTTGTAGTAAAAATTAATTGGGGCTTCAAAACGGTGCCTTAAAGCAGTTAGCTCTGTATTAATTGGACAAGGTTGGTCTGTTGAAAATTTCTTTAGGATTAGAAGTAGTATCATATTCATTTGCTCATTTTCTTATCACATATACAGGAGTTTCGATATTCTGGATGGTAACCAACCATTTTAAAGGTCAAAAACATTCAAGATTCAGGCCAACAGAGTTTGAGAGAAATAATGAGTAAGTTAGAGCAATGACTAAGGTTAACTAGTGGTGGTATGCCAAGGATGCAAACACTCAAAACCAGTTCTACTAAATAATACCATGATTTAATTCATTAAATTAAAAATGTAAGAACACCACTTCCAATTTGCATTAAAAGTTACTTTTATAAAGGATTAATTATTGTTCTCCTGGGTAGAATAATAAGGTAGTGAAAAGTCTTTTTTATCTCTTGGCCAAATCTTTTCAAGGTCTTTTGTCTAACATCATCAAACCCTTGTTAGATTATACAAACTTGGTAAGACAATGCTAACATGTTCCTCAACTTTGTTTTGCTATAACCACAACATAAAGTGTTTGGTACACAGAGAATATGCTTGAAATTGTAGTCTTAACTTACTTCTAGCACAAGTTTCACATCTTGTGTTAATGCTTGAACTCTGTAGAAGCTTGCAATCAGGGATAGTGGAATGTAGCCTTCAGAGTCCATCTAAAAAAAGTTTGAACTTCTAGTTATTACTGATGAAGTACAAAAACTGTAGTTATTTTTAAGCTCTGCCACCAAAATGCAAGTGGGTTCAGGCTGTATTGAATTTTCTGACAGATCCTCAATTCAAAGTATGCATATTTGTAACAGGAAAAATCTGTTCCAACCGATATTATGTAAAACCAAATTTTGTTCAAAAAGGAAACAAACACTGATAATAAATCACAATTATAATCATCAACATTACCATCACCTTTTCTGTTTTTATAAAATTTTGGTTTTAAAATATATTTTAATATAGTTTAGTAGATTCTAGTAATTGATCTATTCTAAATTGGCATAACTATCTTCATTATCACTAGTAACTGTGGTGCAATGAAACCAAAGAGTCACTCATCTTTAATGCTCTAGCACTACCAGTTTTAATGACTTACTTGTTTTCTTAAAAAGAAATCCCCTTGAAGGTTTTCCTCACTAAAGTAATATTCTCTGCAAAAAAGTCAAAAACAACAAATTTCATTTTGTTTGTTGCTCATATTGGCATGCTCCATCAGAAGCGCTTTGGGTCTTTAGGAGAAAGGCATTATATAAATGGTTATTATTATCATCATTAATTAAGATGCTCACATGTGTTTTACAATTAAGTAACACAAGGATTTTGGTACTGAGGGTTATAGACAGTCTTCTAAGCAATGCTTGATTTTGCGTTAGAGTTGACCTCAGTTAATAGTTGATAGGCCATGTAACCATGACTATGCTGCTTGATGAAGATAACTGATTGGGCTCTTTGAGTCCTAAGGGAGTAGATAAACAGACCAAGACTAGAGTTGAACATCCTTATCCAAAAAAAAAGAAATAACTCCAATGACTCTAAACTTGTTTACTTGTTTATGCACCACAACAACAAAAAAATTCACCATAAAGTATCAAATTTTGACCCTGTTCAGTGAGGAGCTTTGGGCAATGAAGGAATTAAATGGAAAAAGTTTGAACCATACCAGAGCATTCTCGATGGATTAAAACCTAATTTTGACTTTGATTTTTCAAACCAAACCACAGTCATTTTACTATACTTTATTCTTCAGTAGAGCTGCTAACAAAATTGCTAAGTTTTAATAGTTGTACCGGCCAAAATAAGGTTTGTATAGGATGGAAACAGCTGAAACCTAGTATTTCTACAGACTGAAATAAGGCTTGTACATGGTGGAAAATTTGCTTGAAAAAATAAACGCACATGTTTGGTTATCCCGAAAGTAAGAATACCAAAAAGATTTTTAAAAACATCAACTAGTAACTCTATTATCCCCTAGATTTATAACCAGCACAGAAAGAACTGTTGACAAAATATATTATTTTGTGACACATTACTTATGGTTAGCTCCTTCACCTTTATGTATGATTGGGAGAAGGGATTTATTAGAGGGAGTCTTATCTTAAACCTGAATCTCTAAACATGACGCTTTCAAGGGAAGGGGGCTTGTTAGAACTTTTACTGTAACTATATTTCGTAATTACATCAAAATAAAACAAACATAAAGTCGAAATATTGGTAAAATAAGATACTTCCTGTAAAAAAGAAAATGAAAATAAATGTTTCTGAATTGCACTTTAATACATTTTTTTCTTTGATTGTAATGTGTGGTCTTATATTGTACTGTATTGTAGAATTTGAACATTGTGTTGCATTGTTGAGTATCAGTCTTGAACAGAAAATGCACAAAGAAACCGCTTACATTTGTTTCCTGATATATTCCTTGAGAGTATTTGGGTCCACAGAAACTGGAGCATAAGTACCAGCATTATAGTAATATGTGCCACCATAGGGCTGCTGGTAGTAGGTGGGACTGGTATAGCCACCATAACCCCCACCATACTGGTAGTTTCCCCCTTGGTACTGGTACTGCTGTTGATCTGGGACACAAAGAACAGAAAATCATTTCAAGCACTACACTAGTGCAGCCCCCATACTGCTGCTGATCTGGGACACAAAGAACAGAAAACCCTTTTAAGCACTACACTAGTGCAGCCCCCATACTGCTGTTGATCTGGGACACAAAGAACAGAAAATCATTTCAAGCACTACACTAGTGCAGCCCCCATACTGCTGTTGATCTGGGACACAAAGAACAGAAAACCCTTTTAAGCACTACACTAGTGCAGCCCCCATACTGCTTTTGATCTGGGACACAAAGGACAGAAAATCATTTTAAGCACTACATTAGTGCAGCCCCCATACTGCTGTTGATCTGGGACACAAAGAACAGAAAATCATTTCAAGCACTACACTAGTGCAGCCCCCATACTGTTGTTGATTTGGGACACAAAGGACAGAAAATCATTTTAACCACTACACTAGTGCAGCCCCCATAACCCCATCTTATTGATAGTTACTTTCTGAGTACTGATAACCACTGATCTGGGACACAGAGAACAGAAACTCACTTAAAGCACTACACTAGTGCAGCCCCCATAACCCCTATCTTCCCTATTATTGATATTGTCTGCGATCAGGGGTAAAAAGAAACATCAAACTGTTTATAGTAACACAACGAATCTGCCTCAATTACTCAATCTTAATGATAGCAACTTTCTCAGTACCACAATGCAACTGTTGTTAAATCTGGGATGCAAAGTATTGCAAGTTAATTATTAAAGTGCCACACTGGCATGACCAATTTAACTCTTGGAACCCACATTGTTATGGATCTAACACAAAGAACAACAAAATCTTGATTACTATAAAAATCAATTAAGATTATTTTTTTTGAAGAGGCATTGATTAAATATATATTAAAAACACAGCTCCAGTTAGATACAGAGGAACAAACTTAGAGAAAATATTGATAGTTTAATAAGGGAAGGGGTGATACAAATGGGATGGGGACAATTTTTCACCATTTACCTCTGGGTGATCCTCGTCTCCCCCGCCCACCTCTACCACCACGCCCACCACGACCTCCTCTAGATCCTCTGTTGGATTGAGGACCACTGCTAATTGTCGAGGATGTAGTTGAACCAAATCTCCAACTAGGGGATTTGTGTCCTTTCTCTTTAGTGGGTGTGGTACCATCTGGAGATGTCTGGGCTGAACCAGGGTTGGACCCAGGGGTCCCCCCAGCATTGCCTTCGCCTTCAGTGTCCAAATTTAGAGGAACCCATTTCTGTCTTGCTCCTGACAAAAAAAGAAAATGAAATTATGTTTTAAATAGGACTTCAGACCATAAAACATATTTATGAACTACTAAAAGAAACAGATGATACAGGGTCAGTGACTCTAGATAACATATGACTGTGTTCAAAATACTTCACTTTCATGGATGCAGCTTTTTGTAGAAAGTTTAAAAAAGTCTAGAGAAAAGAACTGGCCTTACAGCAGTTACCAGTTTCTTGAGCCTCTGAAGCAACAAAAACTCTAAAAAACGTGGTGTTGAAAAACCACTGTTAAACTAAGTGTGCAACTCAACAGAAAAACAGTGCATTTTCCGTGCAGGATTTGCTCTAGTTGCAAACAATGTTACACAATCAACTATTTGCAGGTTCCACAGTTTTTTAACATCATGTAACAAAAAGTAACTGGCCAATCCTCTTCCTAAGAGATGTTCTTAGCATATTCTTCAATGTAAGCTGGTTTTCAGCCTGAAATTCTTATAAATAAGGTTCTCACAAAAAAAAATAAGGGCAAAGATTTGTAACTAAATTGAGGATTCCACTGCATGTGACAAATTAAAAATTCTTTCTTTATTTATAGTACTCAAACAATTGTGAACTAAACAGAAATTTTCAACAAACAAATAAATTAAGGGTACAATAATCTTGTGGTTATGGTGTGTTTAGCTGTTCAACATACTGAAATAACTACAATTTACTACAGAACTTAAGGCCTTTTAAAAAAATATTCAGCTTAAGTAAGACAAATGTATGAAAAAAACAGAAACTTTCTCCCTTTTGTGAAAACAATAAACAGAGTAACAAACTATTTGGTTGGTTGCATTTTGCAACACTCAAGTCCCTTTTAAACACACATCATACTTGACAACGAATGTCAGAGTTATAGATTAATAGTAAAACCATACCAAAACTTGGTGTGGTAATTAGTGGTGTGGATTTACTCCCAAACCAACAAAAAATGTTTTAATGCGAAAAAATTCCCTCTCTCACTGAAATTTTTAAAATTTTGATATACCTTAATAATTTTTTTAAGTGGCTTAATTAAAGATGTGTGACCTCTAACTTTAATATAATACTGTTAGCAAAATTTGTTATTTTATAGAACAATAAACGTGGATACTTCTATTCTCTTTTTGAATTTTAATAAAAATAAAATATATACGTTGTTTAAATAAATTATTGAGAAATTCGCACGAGTCTACAATAAAAAACCATTAAATCTGTTTCAAGAAAAAAAAGTATTGCACATTAGCAAAAGCCCGTACAAATTTCCCTTTTATAAAAATAGAGAGAGCACAAAGAGAACGAATAAAAATGCTAGGTTTGGACTAGAATGTTTATAAATTATAACTACCCAACATGAATCGTCAGGGCATATCGGTTTCGACCGTCAGTAATTTGTCATTAGCCAACGGCGAAAATACAAAAACCCCAAAATGTCCCCCATCCTGCCTACTGAAGAGCGAAATAACACATCTAAGCGAGTTAAACACACAGCCATGAAAAATTCTTGAATATAAATTGTACAGTGGAAAAATCCAAAAGGCCGTAACTTGAGTAGCCAATACTAATCTTGTGAAAACAATACGTACCCTTTTTCTTTGGGGTGCTTTTCGGATTGTCTTCAGAGGAGTATTGGATTGGGTTTTGCTCCGACTCAACATTCTCCTTTTTAACAGGTGCTACGGGCTTTTCCTTCGAAACCAAACACAAGACAATATATTTTAATCAAAGCAATAGCTAATCTCTTTGCCACAGGCTGTTTTACTTTGTCTACGTATACGTCAGTAGAATTTTTACCATTGACGAGTTCAGAGTTATTTTAAACTACAAGTGTTTATAGTCGGATCAAGCTATATTCAAGTCGAAAGTCACACTTACTTTTAAATCCTTAACAGTTGCCGAAGCACCGACTTCACCAGGTTTTGGCCAGTTTGTAATATCGGTGAACTCCGATCCCTGTCAAGAAGCAAGTTTCTACGTCAGCATAAACCCAACTCTGGCGCCCAAGTAAATTATTACACGCATATAACAAGAACCAATTGCTCATACAATGTTCCTAACCTTTCCACGTCTTTTGGGCTCCCTATTCACTTTTCCGGTCACTGGTTTCTCGGCCACTGCTTGCGATATGGCTAAAATGAATTATAATTTGGTTAGGGCTTAGTCAAACAACCAGGTGTGGGTAAACAATTTCTTTTTACCTTCGTCAGTTGGCTTTACGTTTCGAGTCCACGGATTCTTAACCGGGGGAGGAGCTAAGGCGGCAGTGTCGGGTGATTCTTTCTTTGGCTTTTCCTCTTCATTTGAGGTTTCGACAGACGGCTTAGGTTCTTCCACTTGTTGTTTCAAAGTTCCTTTATCACTGCTTTCTACAAATTCTTGCTGTCTGTCCTTGATACCGATACCATCATTGGTTAAATTCGGTGATGTGTTGGAAAGATTATCGACTTCAGTCATAATACAACACGACCAGCCCGGTAAGGTGAATCGCAACAAACTGACCACGCAAGCAACCTTCAATTCAGCGACACCTCTGAAAAACACACAAGTACACTTATGAGTGTTTCAGTTTGCGTCTAGGAAGGTTACTTGCAGCCCTTTTGGCCAGTTATTCCAGTACAACAAGCCTATTTCTAACCAATTTTCTTCACCACTCCGCCATGTGCCTTTATGTTCAGAAGAGACCTTATTCGAGTTGCTCATCTGGCATGCGCGATGTGCCCACGTGAGCAGTGGGTCGGAATTGACCAATCACAGGCTGGTGAACACAAAGGCGACAAAACCTGTGCAAAATGTACTACCGACTTCGAAAACAGATTTTGAACACTTAAGTAAAGCTGAACAAATACAGGTCTCCCATAGTCAATAAAAAGACACTAACAGGGATAAAATACTACCTGCTTCATGTTCTAACATCAAAATTTGCAGTTGCTAGAAAACAACTTTTTGAATGAAAACCGCAAAATACTTTACTCGAATTGCCCCTTTTTTGGTCTCCGGTTCCAGTCCGTCTTGAAAGTCTGACAGTCATTTAAATTTTCAGGTAACTTGTTTATTTAAATATCTGTCTGTGTGTTCGCACAAGATGCTATGCCAGCAACATCACTGGCTAGTAAACACCGTGATTTTCGGACAAACCTCACTGACTGAAAACTATAAGAACAAAAATATGGCAACCTTCCATGTTATTTATCAATATTTTAGACGTCTTGAAAAAATATAATTATTTAATCGGGTATCGATAGTTTATGAATATAAGCGATTTTGGCAAAAAATTAACTCAAATTAGTTTTTAATCAGGAGAAAAAGTTTGAGTGGAGCTAAGAATTATTAACAAATAAGATCAAAAGATGAGATAATTTTGCGAATAAAGTGAATGGTTGACCTAATGTTTTTTTTATTTAATTAATATGCAAAACCTTTTTAGTTTATTAGTATTTGAAAACCGATTCCCATAAGTAAGAAAAATTGAAGGTCATTTTCATTTTTTCACTCATTCCTCATTATTTAACAATAAAAACTGACACGTCAGACACCTTCGCCGTGTCGAGTCAATTGGCTGTCGACACTACTAATATCATAATAACCTCAACATTCTCTCTTTTTTGGAATTTGTTTTACTTTCCGGCAAGCAGTGGTACCGGCGCTCGTAAAACAACACCATTTCAGACTGTTCTCAAATCTACCATTGGTGACCGTTTGTGACATCTAAGCCAAAGGAAACAAGACGAACAAAAACAAAAAAAGATAAAATCATCCATCGTGAGAAATAATAAGAATTCAAAGCCGTTTTTCTCATGATCAGTTGTAGTCATGGTAACAATACAGTCCGTGGTATCACCACCTGTGTGACCATAACTGAGCAAAAAGCGGCTAAGTGTTTTCATAAGCCTTAAAAGTTTCCGTTTTAAATTATCAGTTTCATAATTCTATTTCTCGGCATATCAAACTGAATGATTAAAGTAAAAAATGTGCGTGGGATGCACATGTTTCCAGTTCCTGTTTATAGGATAGGGTGCAATAATTTAGAATTTTTTTAGTGAGATTCGTTGTGAACAAAAAAAACTAACAGTAAAGTGGCCAATCACCTTCCAAGACAGTCGTTACATTTAATATGCGTATTGGTTAGAATTAAATTATTTTGCATCGACCAAAACCAGTTGATACGTGGTGACGTCAATGGCCGTCAGTGTTTTAGCAGACTTACTCTGTTTACAACGTGCTGCCATTGTTCAGACCTTGAACAAAGTGGCATTTCAAATACAGTTTTATTAGAATATAACAAAAAAGGGGTGTTCTAACTGACATACATATAGAATCGTCCCTTGAAACAAAGGAACAACAACTACCTGTTGGCTTAAGTGATTTACCCGCATGAGAAAGAATTTGTCGTTACTGTTTGCATCGTTACTCTGTATGCTCGGAACACTGATCAGTTGGCTGTTTTGCAAAACACAATCTCGGTATTTATAATCAATTTCGAGAGCAATGGGAAACTAAGTGTTTTCTACGGACTAACACAAAATTTACCGCGGAGTATATTTGGGATTTGGGGCTAACCTAGTGCGTATAGCGAAAAATTTTGTAATTTTTAACTTCTGAGATCGTCAGAAAAGCGTTTTTTCTGTTAATCCAAATAAAATTTTGTCAAATTATCTTACCGGATATGGTTACATTTCTTAACATAGCCTGTCAAAAGACAAAATCGCTAAATAAATCGCCATTACTAAAGTCTGTTTATTACAAGAAGTACATTCTCTGCACAATTATTGGTGAGGCCATAGCCCGCCCAGACCCATAGCCCCGCGCGGCCCCTGTCTCAGCCGGCATGAAGCAGTACTGACGTTTCTGAGTCATGTGTTTGTGTGATGAGTTGAGCTGAGCGCGAGCGCAAAGACCACTCATTTGCGAACTTCAGTTTAGGCAGAACCAACCGGTTCATTGGTGTTTGCCAACAACAGGTGTTTGTTTGAAATTGGGAGGTGTTCTTGCGTGTTTTGGCAGTTTACGTCGATGAGATCACGCCACTTAAGTACTGTCCCTCGATCCAAATCAAGGCGAAGTTACATTGACAGATTGTATACTTGTCGATAGTCACCAAGGTTTGTGTTTGAATGATATAAGATACTAAAATTGGTATAATGGAGCTTATCATAGGCTTGTAAAATTTTGTAAAATCGTGTAAATCCTTTTAAGCTTTTCAGTATAATCTCATTTTCATAACATAATCGTTTATTTATTTATTTATTTATTTATTTATTTATTTACAAACATTTAGGAAATGAGGTTCCATGGAGAATGAGATAAT
>JAOBAT010121754.1:0-13378 GCA_026413305.1 Hydrozoanthus tunicans
CTAAAGGGTAAGTTTGTATTAGACGCCTCTCTCTAATAAACGCCCCGTATCTAATAGACGCCCCCGTCCCCAAATCACCATAAGGCTTAAAGAAAGCGTGACACACAGTAACATCTTAAAAAGAATTTATTTATTTATTGTCTTATGCGGTTGTTTTGTTTAAGAGTGGCTTGCTTATGATCTCTTAGTTTTACGTCTAAGTTTTGTTTTGTTTTGTTTTAAAACAAATTCATAGAAATGAAATAAACGCCTCTATCTATTAAACGCCTCGTATCTATTAAACGCCCCCCGTAGAACCGCTAAAACTTATTAAACGCCCCGGGCGTTTATTAGATCATTTACGGTAAACCACACTTAGAAATAAGAACAGTTTAAGAACAATTTGAGGCTCAAATCGCTGAAAAGTTAAAAACAATGAGCCTCGGAAAAATATTTTTAAAAGAAAGCGTGTAGTTCAATTTTGCCCCAAAGTCCTCCATAGGTAATGGTTGGCAGCAGATTTCATTGAACTGAAAATTTGCCTGTCTTCGCTTGAAAACATACAGAATCATTAAAGAGTTCGACAACAATTTTTTACCCTTATCCTCATTTAGCAAGGTCTATCCACAGAGATAAAATAGCATTTCATGTCATTAGCACTTTAAAATAGTTTTTCAGAGGTTCTGGAGTCCTGTGTTCCGGACCCCGAAGTCCGAATCGCCCACGGCTTTGTAGTATAGCGCTGTGCACATTTGAATAATTCTTTGATGTTCACCGGCAACCAGAGCCATAGTTTTTTTACCGACTACCAGTTATCACATGAAAATTTCACACCACAATAATTTTGCGATTTAACTGTGCGTCTATTCGCACCACTTTAATCGCTATCTTTAGAATAGCGAAATTTGCAAATTAAACGTGTCGCGAAATTCTTGTGGATTACAGTATATTCAGTCAGCCTTGAGGCCGGTAGCAACGCGTGTATTATGTTTCAGATCGATAATAAATTGATATTATAAACAACTTAGCAAACGCATTTTAAAAGCTGCTTTACCTTCATCGTTTCTCGAGTTTCATTAACAGCTCATCGTAAATGATTTATAGCTCTTAACAACATCTTGAAAATTAATGAGTTTCTTAAGACGAAGCTTTCGTGTGAAGTCCTCAAAATGAACAATAAAATTGAATAACCTACAACCGACTACATGTTCTTGGTTCCTTATTACTCCACGGCGCCTGTCAGATTGTACAGTTAGATTGAGGAATGAGAAGGAGAAAAACATGCTTTTATAGAACATACACGACCTTAGTTTTCCTGTCTGCAATACTGGGAGTCCTGATAACTTTCAGACAGAAATCTTGTATTTCAAACGATGATCACCTGTTTCCGTTCAGTTGAGCTTTCTCGCATAGAGATCTTCCTCGTTATCTTCTTCCGTGTTACATATGCTCAGTTTAAATAAAGGTCGCAATAAACGGTGTGGTGTGTTCATATTCAGAGCCGGGCGAATTAGTTGAGAATTTGCGGAGTTTTAAGAAGGTTTTTTTGGATCAGGCTGCAGGGGAGCGAGGTAAAATACTATATTACGAGAACGAATTCTGTTCGAGTTACTGACAAACCGAAAGAGAGCTGAACTGAACGGAAACACATTGAGGATGGTGAGTCTGTAGTGACAGCTGACAAGAAATGTTTCCTTTCTTTTGTTTTATTCGAATTCGTGCATGACAGCTTTGAATATGAGAACGCAAAACACGTATTGGCTTTGAAACAGTTTTTCTTTCGGCGAACCTTTTTAGCTAAACAACCTCAAAACATCAATAATTAATCATCATTCCTAATTTTTTCACTTAAATAAAAAGGTTTAGAGTTGGCAATTTTCCGAGCATTAACTCATATTAAGGGATTTGGCATTGCATATCTTTATGAATACAAAGGGTGTTTACATTACTGGTGCGTGCTATAGACAGCAGAGGGGAAAATATAATAGGGCGACCATCTGCGGCGATGAAAAGTAACGTATTCTGTTAATGTGTTCTAGCAGGCAATCAAAACAGCAGCGAGTTTTTTAAAAGACAAAAGTTTGTTCACCTAGTTTATCGAAAACTATTTGTTTTAAAACCACAAGTGAATTTGGCGGATGGAGCAACGCGTTGTATTGACCAAGTTTCGCCAAGGAAATCCGAATTTTAGTTCCACCAGCTTTGGCAGCGATAAAACACTTTCTCAAACAACTTCCCGAGGAGAAGAAAATTTCCTTCATCGAAACAAAAACTTACCACCCGTAGTCAGCAATGTTCGCGAAGAATCTTCAAAATCAGCACTCATTGGGACCAGCAGCAAAGCAGTGAGTGTATAAATTATACTGTTCCTACATTTCTCAATAAACTGATACACCGTTAGTGTTGTTTTCAAAACCAATATTGGACTTAAGTTGTCTTAAACTTTAATTTGAGAAGCTGTAAAAGAAAACTTTAAGAATGATTATTTGCGAAATTAATCAGGAATATTTCTTGCTAGATTCGCTCGGTTATCTTAAACTTCGCCCATAAATTGTGGAAGTATATTAAGGGTTGCTTAGAATTTTCAAGGAGATAGTTTTTTTTTATTTACTTTTTCATTTGGCTGCCTGACAACAGCCAAGAGACACCGGCTGTGTGTATAAAGCCTTCAGGAATATCGATCCCCTTAAATGCCGAATCGAGAAACCTTGCCCTTGTATTAAAAGCTAAGAGAGCTTCGGCGAACAAGCTATGCATTTTGCTATGTGAATTATGCTGCTGCTACTGCTGCTGCTGCTGATAATAATAATAATGATAATAATAATAATAATAATAATAATAATAATAATAATAATGATGATGATGATGATGATGATAATAATAATAACAATAATGATAATAATAATAACAACGATAATAATAGTAATAATGATAATAACAACAATAACAACAAGAATAATGATAATAACAATGATAATAATAATAATAACAATAACAATGGTAATAATGATGTTGATGATGATGATGATGATAATAATAATAGTAATGATAAAAATAATAGTTATTTGCTATGATTATATTATGATAATGAAATAGTAATAATAATGATTCATAATAATTGTAGATTTTGATTTAAGGAGGCATCCTTTCGTTATACTGCCAAGAATAATGATAATAGTCATAATAACAATAATAGAAATAATAACAACAATAATAAAGCTAACAATAATGGTACTAATGGGGATAACAAAAACAAAAAGTGGAACAAGAACAAAAATGAAAATAAGACTAATGGTAGTAATATTTAGTAGTAGTAACCATATAATGAAATAAACGATTGTAGCAATTTAATGATAGTAATTATGAATGTCATGTTGATAGTAAAGCCGAATTACCGAGTTTGCATTTTTGAATTTTTACAAGAGAGCAAATTGATTGCAGCAGACTTGCTACAATCCTTTAATTTTTGATTGACGATAAAGTTGTGTAGTCTCAAAGGATAGTGCAATAGATACTGAGCTGTAACAAGGCTCGTGTTTGATATAGCGCATAGTACGTTTTATTAACGTAACGAGAAGATTTGCACGGTTGACGTGTATTTAGAAAATTATTGATGTTTGATACTATCTACATGTACATGTAGGCTTCAGCCATAGGACCCGATTATATGGAACGGGCTACCCCGGTTGAACATTTAGAGGTTTTCTACCGAGATCCCGGCTATCAGTATTAACTTTGTAAAAAATAGGCACGCGATTACATGGAAAATTTTCAACCCGGCTTGCCGAGATCTCGGTAACAACCGCCCGGGTCCCGGCAAACCGGAGCTTAAATTTTTTCATATAATTGTACCACTGGGCTGGCCCGGCCTCGCTTTGACAAAGCAATAACGCCTGACGAAATTTTCGCAGTTCCGTGATTTATTAACAAATACGAAACTCCCGCCTGGCCCGGCTCGTTCCATGTAATACCGAACTAGGGTATGTTTTCAACCCGCTCAACCGGGCTAGCCCGTTCAATATAATCAAGCCCACAGAAGCGTATACAAATTGGCGGGTAACAACTTGCGCTTTGTCCTCAATGTATTGGTGACAGCAGAAAATGCAAACCGCATTGACTGTCACACGGCTTGTTGATGACCAAGTTTTGAAACAAAAAAAAAACTGTCAGTTACTAAACCAAAAACCTCTTAATAATCTTTTTATTCAAGCAATTATAACAATACGCTATTTGCTGCCGTGCAAAATATGAAGTTGTTTGGGCACACTTTCGAATGTTCAATGCATAGTCAGCATAAATGTTGAAAACTAGACAATTCCAGCAACCCCTAAAATACCCCGAATCTTTACTTAACAATTTTATTGTTTTTATTCTATTTGTAATCTGAAGAACACCCGGGAAACTTTTTGGTCTTACTTTCATAATTGAGTTCGATGTACAATGTACATGATTTGTAGCACTTGCGCAAGGTTTCAGCATGCTACTTTACATGCACCGCTATAGTTTTGTAATTTAACTTTATATTTGAAATCTACATTAGGAAATCGAATTCGAAATATTAATAAAAAAAATTGTCGACCTCCGTAAATTGTCCTGTTTCTCTGTTTGTGGTTTAGGCTTTGTCTGCATTTCTATTTAGAACAATCGCTGAACCCCCAGAAAAAAAAACTTATTAGCAGCTATTTCGCCAATTGTATAAACAGAATAAAAAAGGCCAAACTGATTTTAATTTCCTTCGTTCCAACTAATTTGGAACGACCAAATGTTTATCATGTTAATGTGTAAACATCTATAAATGATTGTTTCCTTAAAACGTGACTCAAAACATTATTTATCTAGATTTCTTCAAGTGATGAATTTGAGCTAAACGTTTTGAATAGTGAAGATTACATAATAACCTTTGTTTACATGAAAAAAAAATTTCTCTGAGTAATTTAAAATTGATAAGGCGTACTTACCGGTGAAACGTGCGAAAATTAATTAAAAATATAATCTTTGAGAATACTCCGTCAGAATTCGTTGTAATTCAGTTAACTATCGAAGATTACCTTTAAAACCCAATGCATGCAGAAGAGCTGTAGTTCTATATCCTTTGGTAATAGCATCGAAAGAACAATCGAAAACGGACCGATCAACTTTTTGTCATAAAGTGTCTTAAATCAATTTGCTACTGCGGTTTGATTTCTCAGATAAGAAGCAATTAGTTCGCTTTTAACTTCATCATAATAAGAATTTTTAATCAAATTTAATTATCAAATTGTTTCCTGTCCATAGTGGAATCGCAATTGAGCAACACTCAGATTTAAGATCAACTAAAAAATTTTAGTTGCAAACAACCTGAAAAATAAGTTTTTCTGATTTTACGTTATAAATATGGTCTGATTGACGCCCGGCTAACGCTAGCTAGAAAGGGTAACACTCTAAACACCGACAGCGAATGGAAGGCTTTCAACTGTTAAAGTCTTAGTGAATCTTAGGTCTTTTGTGCTCAATCGCAGACGCACTGAAAAGCCTTTAAAATACAAGTTTTGTTTTCATTGTTATAAGCCCGACATTCAATTTGTACATTTTCTCGAACGTTACGCTTCATCAGTGATCGAATTTTAATATCAACCTATATTTTAACGGGTTCTGTTTGGGGCCTTTGACTTTATATTATACAAAAACCTGTTTATTCACAAACACCTTATGCACGAGGGTAAAAGATAAACTTAACACGAAGAACAAAAAAAGGACAGATTTTTCGATGGCGTATTTCCGTTTCTGTCCGGCGGATAGTTTGACAGACTGAAGCGTTAGTCCGCTGTGAGATTTGTCACACCGCTAAATCTCGTCATGCTAGAGAGAGAAACATAACAAACTTTATTTTAATATTCCATGGATATCGATAGCTAGAAAACTAAGAGCGTTGAATCGTTTTTCAAATAGAAAATGCGACCCGTTTCCTTACAAGTGCATCAACTGCCCATTCGCATAGATACTAGTACTCACTGTACGTATATTCAGTAACGACACAGGAACTACTGTTTCCAATTAAACCCATACATGCATCTAACAAGCGGTATAGGTTTTTATTTTGTCGATTGGTTGTCGATTCACTATGCCACGGTTTTACAAGCAACCAAAGCAGATCAACCAGTTCCTCTAGCTATAATGACAATAATAATGACAACGATAATAACAATAATAATAATAACAATAATAATAATAATAATAATAATTAGAATAATTAGAATAATAATAATAATAATAATGATAAATAATAATAATAGTATTAATAATAACGATAACAATAATAATAACAACAGTAACAATAATAGTAATACTAATATACAATAATAATATTAATAATAAAAACATTAACATCAACTGACCAATAATTAAAGTAATAATAATAATAGCAACAACAATAACATTGATAGTGTAATAATAATAATAATAATGATAATAATTATATCTTTTTTAAAACTTCTTATGCGCCTTTCAACATAAAATGATCAAAAGTGCTAAAGAGCTTGCTGGAAAACAGCTGGTAATCTTAAGATGATTAAAAGACTAAGTGCTGAGTGAAAGTGACTAAAAACCTTCGAAAATTAATATCTGAATCATTGAATTTTAAGTCTTAAAAGGCTAGTGTGTTAAAAGCACTGATCTAGAGAGGTTTAAAATCTAATGGTTTAACTCACTATTAAAAAGTGCGGAGGCTGGTTTCGCAAGGCGACCGAACTACTTCAGGCACAGTCGACGCTAACAAGACAGCGAACGTTACGTTCAATTTATGTAATAAAAAGATAAAGGAACTAAGAGAAAGCTCTTAAAGTTAAACAATTGACGAAATATGTGGCTCAAGCAAGTCTGCATAGAGAGCTGTATCCGAATTAATGGTTTTGAAATATTGCCCTAGTTTTAAGCAAACACCTGGCAAAAACACGTGTGTGTCAACAGATATTATTGAAGAACTCCTCAGTCCGTGGTGAAATCGTTTTTATGGAATTAAACAGTCAATTCACAGCTTCAGCTAGTGTCTGAAACCGTCAGGTGTCTAGTCTTTATGCTCAGCGCCATGCTTAACTAGTCCTTAATAACGTAACACGGGGCTTTAGGGGTTTAAATCGTCAAACTTGACAAAGAAACAACAACTTTCAGTCAGCAAAAACTGGTAGGCAATATTGCTAAGTTACTAAATATTACTTAAAATGGTGCGTAGTTTGAACAATGGCCTCAGAAAAATAATTTCAGTAGTAGATTTAATCCCGAAGTATTCAAGGCGTACTGGGAAATGTATCGTGTTTGTTAAATATTATAAATTATAGAATGCATGTGGTGTAAGTAAGTCGATGTTTGAAACAAACAAACATACACACAAAGAAGTGGTCATCTAGTTTTGCCTTTTTGGTTTTTGTTTTGTCTTGGGTTTTAATTTCTGCATTTATAGAATTAGAGTAATCAATTACTGAGATCCTAGGCATATTTCGCTTGTAAAACAAACATAGATCTTATAACTTTAAACTTTTCAAGCAGGTTCAGTTCATTTCTCGTGTATAAACCCGAAAGCAGCTAAAATAAATGCATTAGGTCGCTGTTAAAGTCAGAGGGTTTTTTTTATTTATATTTTTCTTCTGCAAGTTATTCAACTTCGGCTAGTAAAATATTGGTTCGTATCGTGTATAGGGGGGTAGGGGTGGGGGAGCATTGGTTGGCTAAAATATATTGGTTTACATAGTGAAGTCAGCTGGTGTTTGAGAATGGGGGACTGATATCAATTGTTGTGACACATGCTTTATAAACATCCACATTTAAACTCATTGAAAAGAGGGCGCGGACCAGTCTGGTTTACTTTTTCACAAGCTCGCTTTTCATAATACGAACTTTGAAACTTCAATTAAATTTCATTTAACACTTCGGCAGCGCCGACTTTGACGGCGGGTTTTTGCATTGACGAACGAGTTGTTTTCGGCTGAAAAGTGGCCAGCTTAATATGCTATCAGGAGTCAAAAGGAAATTCAAATTCTGTGCCTGTGGAATGAATTCGAAGCTAAGGAATGAAAAATCAGAGGTATGTCAAGTAGCATAGATTCTGTCAACTCAGACGTAGTTCGTTTGGCGATTTGTTCAGATACTCGAGGCAAAAAACTTACCTAAAACAAAACAGCGCTTCAAAAGTAATATTGATCACAAAATTTTGCAAAGCTTCAAAACGATTTGAATAAAAATAAGAAAGTTGATAAGGAACAAAAATAGTGCCTTTTTTAATTCAAGAATATTATGCATGACTTTCGCCTGCCCACTCGGGCGCCAAACAGACCAGACAAATCACTTTTTTGCAATCTTGTTTTAGATAAAAAGTCTATCGTAGTAATCCTTCTTACACATATAGCTCGGTCTGATTACGCACAGGAAAAGTACTTAAACGATCTATTATAACACGTTTTTATAAAATTTTCTTTTTTGAGTTTCCATTCAGAGTTATCAATAAGTGTGTGTTTTGTTCATGAATACTTCGCTGCTAAGTACGTGAGGTTGTCTTGCATGTATTCAGTCAATACAGTTTGCTTTAATGTTACCGATATTGAAGGGTTTATCTTATTTCCCTAATGCAACACACTAATACAAGGCTTTTGGTCGTGTAAGAAAGTAAAAAATACCACGCTGCGATGAGAGCCAGAGAAATGAATGCGTACTGTTTGACAGACGGCCGGCATGTTTGTTTGTGTTCAACTGAAGTAGTTGGACTGCAGTGCCGAGAGTATGTTGTCACACCAATTTTTTAGAGCTTTTAGTTTTAGTATATTTTTAGTGTATTAATGTATATATTGTACATATAAATTTTTAATTTATTCTATTAAGCCTTGCTGCTGTTCTTAGCAAAGCATTTGAAGTTTTTTAAATGGAGAAAATTGCTTCGAGGTTTTACATATGTAAGATGTGAATATATTGTCTCGTTGAACCAATTTTCAGAAAAGGCGCAATTGTTGACGTTAAGTGAATATTCTAGAAAAAAGAAAAAGGACTTATACAATAGAACACCACATTGTTTATGATAACGGACAATTCTTTATAAAAGAACATATGTCCACTGTTGTTTGGTTAATGTTCGTTCAGAAAAAATGTCATGTCGTCGTTCCTTGACTAACAAAAAGTTAAGAAACACATTCGTGTCCTACGTTAGTTCAATTTTAATGGAATTTTGATAATTTAAAATGTATTCCTCATTTTAAAATCAAAGGAAATCCAGCTTTAATTTCTATAACTCCTTCGTCTCGTTCTCCCTTAGCAAAACTGCATGCGTCTTGTCAATTTACTTAATTTCTGTTCAATTCTTTTTGTTAAATTTTATGTACAGCTTCATTATAACTAGGTGTTGGCTTTAGAAGCTTAATTCTAGCTTTACTTCAAATTCCCTTAGAGCTGATATAATTAAGTATCATGCGATCGTCACTCTCAGTTGTCAATCAATCCCCGAAAAGACTGGACTACACATCATGTGTAGAATAAATAACATAATAGTGCAGTCGTATTAAGACCTCTGCCTCCAAACTTAAAAGTTCCTGGTTCGATCCCCGGCCTGATCGAAGGCTGAATTTTTTGATGGCTTCCTTCCCATAAAGTCCGCTTGGCTTTCCATTTTTTCGGGGTCAGTAAAATGCCAAGTAGCTGCGTACACGCTTCTTTTTTCTAAGAACAGCTTTATAAGAACAACGAGGCTCAGATTGGCCAAAACTTAACAACAATTTAAGAACAAGCTGAGGCTCGGGCTTGATAACTATTTTGAAACTTTACCGAGCTTCGTCATTTAACTTATAGCAATACAGAAATAATTTGCAGTTTCTTGTTTTTTAATCAGTCATTTCTTCAAATTATTCGCTGTACACGTATATACATAATTGCCCCGAAGTTTATTGTACTTACAGTTTGTTTTCCAATACATGTATTGCAATACCTTGAGCTTAGTTTTTCCATTTAAACCACACTTAGAAATAAGAACGGTTTAAGAACAATTTGAGGCTCAAATCGCCGAAAAATTAAGAACAACGAGCCTCGGAAAAATGTACTGGTTCTTATAAAAAAAAATGCGTGTAAACAAGTGGACCGATAGTGTACCTGATGCGCCAGGGGGAAACCGAACACTTTAAAACGCCTACGAGCATATTCACATGGAAAGGGTGTCAGTTATATCCATTTTCAATCATCTTTAGCGTATGAACACTGAATAACTAATTTCTTCAGAAACTTAAGTTTTATTCGGTTTCTGTTTCAAACAGAGGGGAATAACAACGAAACATGATATACTGTAGTGATATTAGAAAGACACGAGCATGATATAACGATAACACACGCAATTTTCGACAAAGCACGCCTTTTGCTAATGAGCTAAAATTTACAGGAGGTGTGAAAACTTTCGCGAAAAAGGTACAGAACTTCCCTGAAATTTCGCCCCAAATTTTTTTATAGAAACGAAGATCGAAACGATCTTCGCTTGCGTTTCTTTTTACGACTACTGTAAATAAGAAATTGTTTTCATCGCTCAGAGAGGAATTAAACCGCCATCTGGTCCAAATTTTATATTTTGAAAGATGTCAGATGAGAGAGGACTACCTCTTTCATGGAGCAGGTTCCTGTTTAAACTGCACATATCTTCTCAAAAAAAAACTGAGAGAAGGAGCGCGGCCCTAACAGTTTCTAAAGTACCAGCTAGTTCATAAGGTGTGCTAGAGTTAGTTCATAAGGTGTGCTAGAGTTAACTCTTAAGGTGTGTTAGAGTTAATTCTTAAGTGTGTTAGAGTTAATTCTTAAGTGTGTTAGAGTTAGGTATATAGTTTTAAAGTTTTTAAAAAAACTATTGAATGCGTCGGCGACTGGGTTTAAACTTGTAGTATTATGTGATAAATGAATCATCGTCGCCGTGAGATGATAGGAAAAGCTGACGTTTCAAGCGTTAGCCCTTCGTCTGGGCATCTGTGTTAGAGTTATTAAATTGTATTAGAGTTAGTTCTTTATAAGAGAGATGACAAAATGGCTATACATATTTTTTCAAAAATGTTTACCGGAGGGGTTGGCGCAGTGGTAATATCTCTGCCTCCCAATCCTGAGGTCCCCGGTTCGATCCCCGGCCTGGTCGAGGGTTGAGTTGAATATTTTGGCCACTTTCTTTTTCGCTAAAGGCCTTCCATCCTTCTGGGATCGGTAAACCGGAGTACAAGCATATACATGGATCGCTTTGAAGCAGCTGCTTGAGGCGCCTATATATACTTCCGATCTACTGGCGGTAGATTGATCATTGTAAAGCGCCTTTGAGCATTCATTTGAAAAAGGCGCTACCCAAATGCACCACTTTACTTTTTTTTTACCTCTGTTTTTTTATTCTTGCTGAACTGTGTTGTTTATTGTTATTTAGGTAAACATTTTTCTGTTGAACTACGGGTTTTTTTTTTCATTTCTTTTCTAGGTAGAGGTTGCCAATCCACTACAACACGGGTCCTCAGAGTCAGTGCAGAGAGCGAACCAGGCAGAAAGTTCGGATATTCAACTTACGATGGTGTCTCACCAGTCCCCCAACGACATGACTCCATCCCAGGACCCCAGCGGTATTGCGCCTTCGACGGAGCAACAAGGTGGCAATTCAACTTCTGAAACAAAAGGATTAACAGACAACAAGATCCACGAAGAAACTTGTCAAGAACAAGAGACAAGTGCGAGCAGCGAAGACGCTAGTCCCACCCATTCATCCCAAGGCCCTCTTGCGCGTCGGATGGCCGTCTGCGACGATACCGATAACGCTGAAACAGAACGCCGCCGAATGCGCGTTTACAAGAAACGTTTCTAATATGACCAGGGGATGCAACTGATTCAATAACTTTTGATTATCTCGAAATAGAAGATGAATAACGGAGAAAACTAACTCCATTGCTAAATGTACGTCATAACAAAGTACATAACGTAGTTTTAACAAAAAAATGAAGCACTTTAATTAACGTTCATCACAAAGTATTGACCTGATTAACATAGACGTGTTATGTACCAACGGTTCATCATAATCTATGGCATGAAGGCTGAAAGGGTTGTATTTGTAAATTTTCCTAACCAGAGCTAGTACTTTGCTCAAACAAGTTCAGTGCCCCGTTAACCTCACAACTCTCTCACGTTTCCTAGCTAGCGCTTCCTCGCTTCGATTATATTAGAAAAAGGCGTTTGAACTACGGACACAGTTCAAACGAAACACCCTTAATTGGCAAAACTGTTTTCAATCGTTGTAAAGCTAATTTCGTCAACCATTAAATCATTGTCGGTCATATTTAGATTTTAAACAGTTTGAATAAATAAAGCAGCTTTCATGACGGCTCATGTCCTAAGTTACCATAACAACAACATTTCTTTAAATAAATGGTGCTAATAGTATGATGTGTTAATTTTGCTTGATTTTAAAAGTAAATAATGTCATAATGATAATGATAACAGTAATGGTGGTGATTATACTGATAAAAGTTACAATAACAACAGTAACAACATTATAATGATGAATGTAATAACAATGATAGTGGTTATTATTGGATAAAAACAATCACATACGTCCATACTTTATTTGTAAGAACCAGTAAATTTTTCCGAGGCTAGTTGATCTTAAGTTTAATTTGTCGGCGATTTGATACTCAAATTGTTCTTATTTCTAAGTGTGGTTTAAATTGAATAAAAACTAAGCTTAGTGTATTGCAATACATGTATTGGAAAGCAAATTGTGAGGACCAACTTCGGGGCAAGTATATATACGCGTACTGTGAATAATTGAAGCATTGACTGATTTATAAAAGAGAGAAACTGAAAATCATTTCTGTATTTCTATAAATTAAATGTCGAAGCTCAATAAAGTTTCAAAATAGTTATCGAGCCAGAGCCCAAGCTTGTTCTTAAATTGTTCTTAAATTTTGGCCAATCTGAGCCTCGTTGTTCTTATAAAGTTGTTCTTACGAAAAAAAAGTGTGTATGTCCGACGTTTCGGAACCATCGTGACTACTCTATTATCAGTGATTTTTATTTTACGGTAAGACATAAATCTTATAAAATTGTACAAACAAATAAAATAAATAAGATCTACCTTTAAGACAACTGAAATCAAAACCCTTGATAATAGAGTCACGATAATTCCGAAAAGTCGGATATGTTTAGTATATACAAGCTCGGCTACGCGCAATTTGATTGGTTTAGGGAAAAGGTCAAAACAATGGTACTTCCTAGGAACCCAATTTAGGGGGGTGGGGGTATTATGTGCTGCCACCCACCACCTTTTTTCAAAAAAGCTGATTTTCAGGAGCAAATATCAAGTTTAGTAAAATAGAAATTGATAAAGTGCTTGCACCAACGCCTTCTTTGTGGAGAGAAGAGTCTATAATACAATAAAAAACCA
>JAOBAT010121765.1:0-13378 GCA_026413305.1 Hydrozoanthus tunicans
CCCCACCCCCAGGTTACTAGCATTGTAATGCACATTTATTCATCGCAGATGGCAATGGAAGCCTTTTAAACAATTTTGTTTTAAGTCAAAAACATTTCCCATTCTTGAAACTTCTGTTAATAATTGTCTGTTTCTGGACACTCCAGATGTCAAAAAAAATTGTCTGATGTTTCTGGAAACTCCAGATGTCAATCTCGTTCCCAGGACCCTTTCCCTGGGAACGAGGTTTTCCAGATGTCTAATTATTAATAATGTTCTTGGCAAATAATGTGAATTTTTTCCCAATTGCTTAAATTGCAATATGGCTAATGTATGATTTTTATTAATATATTAGTCTAGGAATACTCTTGCTCCCTTATTTAACTATGGCCAGCATTCAAAGCTTATAGTGATTGGGAATGCAGGCAGATGCTGATGGCATGAGCCCCCAAGAGGGTCCGGGAGTATGCTTCCCTTGGAAATTTTTGGCAAACTATACTTGCTGAAATGCCAATTCTGTACTTTATTCTGGGAATGCTTTGAAAGATATTTGATGGGTCAATTTCATAACTTTCTGTGACATTTGCCATTATTCTAGACTTTCAGTCTTGTTGAATGTGAACAATTTAAAACTAAAATACTGTATTAAATCTGCAAGAATTGGGGGGGAGGGGGCTGCTTTGTTAGTATTTTCCTTGGAGCAGCTGACCCTTCAAACGTAAGCTTGTTCAGATTATACTTACCTGACTTGCTGGAGTCATCCACATTCAAACTTACTCCAAATACTTCAATGACATCTAGCCTTCCCATTTTGTAAAGCTGGTCAGCCAAATAACCCACAGTTTTTCGCTGCTGACACAAATAATGCAGCAAGTCACTAGTTCTTCCACCTTCGGCCAATATGCTAACTTGAGGATATGTCATCTTGCAGAGACCAGCCAACTCTCTGAAGTCATGTTGACCAGTAGGATTCAATAACTCCACAATACTCTTTTCAACTTCATAGGGAATTTCTTCTAAATATTGGTCTAAAGAAAGGAACAAATCTTTCACATGACCACATCAATCATAATATTTATAAGATACTACTAATTTACACTACTACTACTATTCTCATTGTCGAATGAGTATTACTAACTACTACTCTTCTATCACTATGACAGCATCAATTACTACAACTACACTACTAAGGTCAATATAGCCACCTTGAGGTGAAACCAGGCATATGTCTTGGTAAAAAAATTATTTCAGGAAAAAAAGCATTGAGCCAGTTTACATAAAGCAGAACTTTTAAAAAAAATCTAAAATTGCAGTCGATTTTAACGACAAAGCATCAGGCTAACATGAATTTAACCGCTATTTTTTAATCTGTGAGGTTCTATGTCTATGGCGGGCAACACATTAATTTTCGAAGATAAGTTTTTTGTGTTCAAAATTTATGAGTTACTGAATCAAAATGTCTTTACACAATCTTTTTCAATGCTCTTCTGTCCTAATGAGTTGCTCTAGTAACAAAAATTTCTTGTATACCTGGAATTGAAGGGTTAGTGCAAAAACAATGTAAACTTGTGACTGTTGTCAACTCTCCCTACATTGTCCGGGAAACACTAATTTCACAGGAGTTCAGGTTCAAAATGGGCAGATACATTCAAATCAGCTGGAGAGACTGCACGGGTTGTTTAGACTGTTGAAGGCTTAGTTAGAAGTAAGTTTAATATTTGTATTAAGCCAAGCTGAATTTTCCATGAAAGTTTTGACTGCAAAGTGAATTTAGTCTTTCCCACATTATCCCAGCTGTATTGAGAGAATTAACCATTCTGTATAAAGACACATTTTTGCACTGAAGGCCTTCAATTAGATATGTACTGACTTTATAAATTTGGCGCATTCTAAAAGTGACCCTAATCACCTCTGCCTGTAACAACATCTGATCTTTGTCTGGATGTGTGAATTAATCGCCCTGCAAAATGAGAATTAAAGTCTAAGTGGCTTATCATCAGTAAACCTTTATTAGTCTGCAAAGCGGCAGTAAGAAGGGGAAATTAAGGTTGTGCACTTAACTGAGGGGGGGGGTGGGGGTAGAAGAAAAACTTATAGTAATTTCTTCCTCTTATCTCATTGCCAGTCCCACTTCTTGTTCACTCGCTTGTACTGTATTCCTTTTTTCTTCAATTAGATACCCCCAAGTTAACTATTATAACACTTACCCTATTTTAATCGAAGTGGATAGTGGCAGAAATTAGATTTTCATTAAGCCACTATCCACTGAAAGAGGTGTTTTAATTTGGTATATACCAGCAAGGCAATCGATATACCAAAGTTTCCTTTGAAGACGAAAGTACAATTTTTTATTTTTGTTATTTTGAATCTCAGAGCATGACAAACTCATGCGAGACAATTTTTACCTCCGTAATAGTAGATAGTTAACACTTAGTCGCTTTCAATTGAGGTGGGCACAGTAGTGGCAGAATGTCTACTGAGTGCCAAAGGCACACATGATGGTAGATACAAGTTACGCCAATATATCCACCAAAAATGGAGTAGAATATTAAGTGCTTTAGTATATAACATGACAAAAGAAAGATTTGTAAGAAAAAAAATACTTATTATATTAATTAAACCCCAGAGATGACGAAACACAGGCATAGGCAGTAACAAAAGTAAAAACAAAGCTTACTGACTATGAAATACTTTTAAACAAATTATTTTGCCTTCATGGTGATTTGGGGAATTATGACATTTTCTGTAAATTTTTTCATATCGCTATTTGAAATGGATGCGAAGCAACTTTTTCAGTCTGCCATTTTGTTCAACGTTAGTATCTACTGTTTTGTAGGTAAATATTGTCTTACATTTACTATTTCTAAACCAATCAAATCGTGGGTAGCAAAGCTGGACAGGTATAAATAATTATCCTAATTCTAAATATACACTGATTAACTATAAATCATACTAGCCAGTATACATCCGTTCCCACCCTTGTGGGGAAAAATTCTAGCAGGGGGGAGGGATGGGAATGGATGTACAAAGGCTAACATTTACATGCCATTATTTTGTCTTTTAATTCAGGCTTGGGCCGGTGAGCCTTAATTTTGTGAATCAAGTGAACAAACACAATGTTTGCACTCTTCATGAAGAAGATATAAAAAAATGTAACACTAAAATCAAATTGAACAAAATGAAAACTCTTGCATGAAACATGAATACTTCAGCATGATGAATTTTGTGAACAACATCATCTGCACATTGTTACTAGGTACAGTATGTTAAACAGTAAAATGTTTAACTTACTCCCCCCACTGTGACCTGCATACATGTTTCTAATCACTCTGGAATTTGGGCCGACTGCTCCAATGGAACCATTAGAAATAACAGTTTTATAAGTTACACCTGCTGGGAAAAGTGGGAAAGTTGATACAAGGACTCATGTGAATATATATGTAAAAAAAGAAACTTTTCTGAGTTAATTAATTAGTTAATTCTTTAGTTAATTATCTAACAATCAATTCCTGTTTATAGCATTTGACTCAATGAGCCACGGGAGAACAGGCAATAGGACTAGAAGTCCCCTTCGAGGTCTGCCACCCGGGACCTACAGTTTAACATCCTTATCCAAGACGACATAAAAGTCTAACCGTTTGCAGATGTTACAGCAAAAGCAGCACTTCTCCTCAGTTATTTTAAGACCCTGAGTGAAGGTCCGGCATTGGGAATCAAACAAGATTGGCACCTGCAATTGGCATGCTAGCTGGCTCATTAAAAACAAGACATATAAGTAATCACTTGCAGCCAAGGGCAATCAAAGGCTAATTTCATGACTTTTTCAAAGTTTTTACTTGTTGTCTTGGACACATCTCCAGTTTCTTGTAGTATTACTAGCGGTCACTTTGGCTCTCCGTGGTCAGGACACAAATCAATCAAAGGTTAGACCCGAGCAGAAGATGGTACTCATTTATATAGCTGATTCTAATGACACAAATTGGGTTAAGTATTTTGCTCAAGGACACACTACAGTGGTGACTCAATTCTCTGTATGACAAGGACTCAAATACACGGCCTACTGTAAGGAATACTCAGCCACTGCACCAGCAACATCAATTTCTTAAGAAGATGTAAATTATTTATGTATCCTTCATTGGCATTCAAACCCCTAAAGGACAACTTTCAAAGAAAAGAGTTTCTTGCTGCACAAGAAAATAATGGTACAAAAAAATTAAACCTTAGTTTGTCAATTTGCAAGAAAGCTGTCTGTTACAACTTTAGCAATAGTCAAATCCTATAAACTATATCTATTACTACAAGGTAGCCAAGTACAAATATGTATAACTACTGGGTCTTTCAAAGTATGCTGTACTTCTGCTTCTCTCAGAAAATCTACTTATACACCGATAAATACAGTAGTTGCTTTATTTGGTCAATTTACATTAAAAGAAAGTAATTATAACATGGTTTCAAAGTATAGTTTAATACTGTAAAGGAATAATTATTGAGTCAATAAATTTGTCTTTCAAACTTCACTCAAGAAGCCATTAAGATAACTTCTAACACGTTCGTCTATACCAACAGACATTGAAAGCTTTTAACCAACCTCGACTCATTATTATCCAAATATGTTGGGCAATAGTTGTGGGTCTTAAACTCCAGTTGTAAAACCTGTAAAATTCACAACAACATTAAAATATTCCATCAACTTTTTTACTGTTTTTTTTTCCATTAATACTTAATTGGTTTTAAAAAAATCCATTCATTCACTCATTTGTTTGTTCTTTCAATCATTCATTTGTTCGATCTTTTATTAATTAGTTAATTCATTCTTTCATTTATTCAATCATCATGTACATGTATTTGTTGAAACATTACCCAGAGTAAATATTGAACAAGGACACAATTAGACCCCATTTTGGAATGGAATTTTAGTCAGTAGAACATTTTTTCTTTTTATTATTATACCAAAACAAATTGTACAACTTCAATCCTATAATCATAAAAGCCATGTAGACAAATTAAAGGCACATTGCAAATAAAAGGACTTGTACACAAAATTTAATAAGTTGCAAGATCTTATGTAAGATCTACAGTAACCCAGGGCAGTCTTGACAGGTTTAATTATTACTTCAACAGCGTGACAAGGAAAAATATTTTAATATTGACAAGACTCTAAAAGAAAACAGAAAACCAAGATACGACTACTCTAAGAAATAGAAGACGGGCAGAAGGTTTGTATGTATATTCAATAAAAAAAAATATAAATTTATGATATTATTTAAAACTCAATTCAATATATGACCACTGATTTTCAAGCGAAAGATGACTTATAACAAACGTAATTTCATAGTTATGCGACCGAGAGGTTAGGGCAAAATCGGTGCAATAAAGAAAACAGCTAGAATCATGAACAAAAAATAGTAAATTATCACTAAATGTGCAGTTATAGTGATTGTTGCAGTCTAGTTCAAGACAACTACAACTTTTTGAATGTTTTTTTACATGAATTTTTAATCGCATAATCTATGGCGAAAAATTGAAGTTGAGTATTTAACGGAATAGCTACACAACACCTTATGATAATTGAGAAAACAACTTTTTACCTCTTTTTAGGACAAATAAGGGTTAATTAAGACTGGAACCGTAAATCCTTGTGATCTTTGTAATACGACTCAGAAAGGTCCAGAAAACTTTCTAACAACTCCAAATGAAAGAAAAAGTATACAATGACAAAACATGGTCTCGCTATATTTATAGACTGTCGCCGAGAAATGTGAGAATCGGGAAGGGTATTTCCCCTGGGCGGAACAACCAACCATCGCGAACAATCAGAGATAAATAAGGATGAACGTCATTTCGAAAGTACAACGTCGAATAACAAACAATTCACCTCCAACGCCATCAACGAAATCCCATCTTTTCGTAAAATACATTGATTATAAATCAACCGTCTTCCCCTTCTATCATATACACAATTTCCTAATCCTGTCGCTTTGTCCGCCATGTTTTTGTTGAGTTGCTGAGTAACCAAGCAGCCACGTGACGTACCGTCGTATCTGTATACGTAAGCAATTTTGAAACTGCTTTGTCTTCCTCCTGTAACCATGTATTCTGTCGGTTCCTTGGCATTGGATATATATATGGTAAATGAGCCTCTTTTGTTTTGGTTTTTGTTCGGAAGTCAAAAGCTCGCTAACTTTCTCATCCGCTAAACACAGGTAGCCAAAGCTCACGTTTAATAATGATTTACTTAATTACAACAGTATAGAAATAAAGAAAACATGTGGGGTTTTGAACATACAATGTTTTTTTATTTAAATCCAAATAAGGTTTTAAAAAAACACTCGCCGTGTCTTCGTGTTGTTCTCGACAACCCCCTGACCGAGTTTAACCAAATCCGTTGGAGTTTAGTTGATTTTCTAAGTTAACCACTTAGAACTGAGATAATGGATCAACTAGACTTCAAAGGATTTCGCTGAAACTCAGTCAGGCGGTTGTCGAGAACAACAAGAAAACACGGTGAGTGTTTTTTAATCTTTATTTGGATTTAAAGAAAAAATATCGTACACTCAAAACCCCATAAAGGCCGCTATGGTATTTTCTTAATTTCTCTACTGTAGTAAATCATTACTCATCGCGAGCTTGGGCTACCTGTGTTTTAATTTAACTCCGGCTGTCGTAAGTGCGTTCTATTTATAGAGTATAAATTCGATTAAGGCCTTACCACTGGAACAGTGTCGCTGATCTAGAGCATAAACAAGGGATCCCCTTAAAACCACACAAGCAAAGAGAAAACATCTCTGACCTCGGTGGGACTCGAACCCACGACCTACGAAGCAGATCTACGTCGCTCTAACCAACTGAGTCACGGGGCCAGCTGGGAGTTTGGTCGTGGGATTTAAAGACAGTACGGCTCGGCCCGAGCCTAGAAATAATCACAGAGATAGAGTATAGTTACACGAGGTAATCTTTTGCTGTAACTTTTTTTTAAACTAAACTTGTCTCGCTAAACGAGCTGTACAAAGTAAGAAGTTGCCTCGTGTACGTAACAGCCACTTTACTGTTTTAGATTCAACAAAATAAAAGCACCTGGATTTTATTTAAAATAATGAAAATTGAGAAAAAAAACCTGGTTAACGAGAACAGAATAGCCTTGCAGGCGGTTGGGTGAACGCCGTGCCCAGTGACTGTATTCCGGGCTATAAAAAAAACTGCCAGCAAATTTAAAAGCATGCTAAGAACAACTAAGTCAGACGCTCAAAGTCAGTCATTCTTGTGCTCCATGCCTAGTTTTTATAAACATCCTGAAAATGTAAGTTGAAAACAGATTGTCCCAGTTATCAAGATAAAGCAGGGAGATTGGACAGAAATCGACTTCTAAATATGAAGTAAAATGACGGCGATCTAAACAAGGATTTTGTTTGTCGCATGATATTCGCTGTTTCTAAATCGACCACTTTCGAAACACCTGGTATCAGCTCATTGTTTCTGATATTGGGCCGTATTTGATGCTGAAAATAATTTCATGCCTAACATTGTTCCTGATGAATGTTTTAAGATACACTCTTTTTTTACAAAAATATACTTTATAAGAAGATTGAAACTGAAATTAGCTAAATTTTAACAATATTTTAAGAATAATTTTGTTAAGAATATCATTTTGCATGTTTGAAAAAGAAATCACATTACTATAGTATTTGAACGAAGTGAAGATTTGAATATCTTTTTGTTTTTTCTCTAATAAGAATTGTAGCTGCGACAAGTAGCAAATGCAAAGCCAAAAGAAACTCAAGGAGGCGCCAACAGACAAGAGCAACACTCAATCATATCAAAAACGAAAATGCATGTCACCGATACTCTCGAAACTAAGAAAAAATAAAAATATGAATATACAGCCCCCTGGGGGAGAGGGGCGGGGGGGTAGGTGGTAGGTATGACCGTCGTATATTTTAGGGGTTAAAATTGCCAGTCCAGTAAATTTTAGGGGTTGTCAAAAGAAAACCTGTGTTAAACCAACAACATGGTATTTTTTAAGGGTTGAAAAACACAAAGCTAGCTATTGGACTGCTTGCGGTCTTGTGTTTTAGCAAGCTTGCGTACTGATAAGAAGTTAAGACAAAAGTCCTTTGGAAAACACTTCTGCGCCTTAATTTACTGCATATCTGGCTTTCCAGGCTTTCAATTTGTACTTTTAGGGTAATTTCAAAACCGAGAGGCATTTTTAGGGTGGTAAATTTTTAAATCTTGGTATTTTTAGGGTATTTTTGGGACTTTTCCGTTGGTCATCTCTACCCTTTTGCCCAGGGGAGTACTCCCTGTAATGGGATGGTAGGAAAGACCATCGTATCTTTTAGGGGTTAAAGTTGCCAGTCTGGTATGTTTTAGGGGTTGTAAAAAGAAATCTGGTGTTAATCCAAAGCCTGGTATTTTTTAGGGTTTAAAAAACGCAAAGCTATTGGACTGCTTGCAGTCCCGTTCTTTAGCAAATGTGCGTACTGATAAGAAGTCCTTTTGCGAACGTTCTATTACGCCTGCGCCTTTATTTGCTGCGTATCACGTTCAGGACAGCACGAGGGGACTTAGCGCCGACCCGCTAGCTACCGAAGGGAAAAATTTCAGCTTTCAATTGGTATTTTTTAGGGTAATTTTAAAACCGAAAGGTATTTTTAGGGTAGAAAATTTGTATCCCAAGGTATTTTTTAGGGTACTTTTGGGACTTTTCCAACGGTCATCCCCCCCCCCCGGCCGCCTGGCCGGGTTAGCTTGTCTACAGTACGCATAAAACGTTAAGTGTGATGAGAAGCAACATTAAGAATGACACTAAAAAGCTACAACACTGAAAAATGAAAGTTAAAACTGCTATAGTGAGAGTCAGAAGAGCATTTATTTTTAACCACAAAAATGCGCCTTTTTCCCTCCATTTAGTCTGTTTCCTGAAATACTATAGTTTAATTAGTTATATACTAGAAGTATTCAGAGACTAATGAAGTGCGTTAGAAATGTTCACTTCCACACTCGAAGAAAACCATGAGGCAAATACTTCCTGAATCTGCCCAAAAACGTCCACACTCGATACAAAGACTAAAACCAACGCCGGAGTCAATAATCTGCCCAAACCACTCCACGATCGATAAAAACCTTGAGGCAATATTTCCAATCTGCCCAAACAACTCCACAATTGAAAAAAACTACGAGGCAATACTGGCATGATGTCATAGTTATAAATTTAAAACGGCAATACTTTATCCAGTTCTTTTAAAAGTGAGGCCGAATTTGGGTTTTCAGATAATTTTTGTCTTTATAAAGATGAACATAGAACAAGATCTTCCACTAAGATATTGGAATGACCGTTCTGAACACTTATCCAGCAATACTGAAATACAGTAAACACCCGCATATAAGAACACATGATTTTGGAGGTCAGGCTGATCAGGTTCTTATTTATCGGGTGCTTAGTAAAAAATCAGCCTGAAGGTGTTCTTAAATTGTTCTTAAATTTTGTTGTTAGAATTCGTCAACTTATTTCCAGCATAATAGTGTATCATTAGCTACAGGACCTGCAGGTGCAAGGACTTGATGCTTATATCAAATTATATTATTTTGATAACATCGAGGTGTATTAAGAGTAGCACAGTACTGTATGTCTCCCTACAAGTAACTAGATCATTTGAAGGGAAAAAAGCTCAAAAAAAATGCAAAACAGCATCACAGCTGATGAGCTGTAGTTATCTGGCAGCAGGCGTTCTGTATGATCTGAAAATTTTTTAATGTCTCATCCATTTTATAAGAACATTTTATATTTCCAGGCTGATTTTGTTCTTATAAAAATGATGCTTTATTTGCAAAATTTCAGCCTGATGTTCTTAATCCACGTGTCCTTATATGTGGGTGTTTACTGTATCGCTATACAGTAAACACCGCATATAAACACCACGGGTGCTTGGATAATATCAGTATATAGTTAATCATTGATAGTGTAGCAGCTAGTATTATAAAGACTAGTGACCGTTATTTTCACCGAATTACGTCCAAATTGTCCTTTACTATATGCTATAGCTAAGTTGCTACCGCTATTTTCACCGAATTAGCATTAAAATTTAAATGCTAGTTATTAAACGTTAGATGGGGTTAGCGAAGCCACGAACGAACGGTAGCAACTTAGCTATAGCATTTGTTACGAATAGTAAAGGACAATTCGGACGTAATTCGGTGAAAATAACGGTCACTAGTCTTTATAATACTAGCTGCTACACTATCAATCATTAACTATATACTGATATTATCCTAGCGCCCGTGGTTTCACATTATTGCTCTCATTGTTTTACATAAAGCTTTTTTTTAAAAATCATTTTGTCATCTGCTTTTGCCAATGCAACAATCGGGATTGCAAACTCGGGTCAAATGAATGAGTCATACTGAAGTAAAGAGGCGAAGTCGTTTATCGTAATTATTTTGTTGCATCAGCTGTCCTTTGATTTCCAAATATTATCCCTGTTAATAACTTTTTAAGGGTGCAATCGTTTGGGCCTAAGGGGAATACATGGAATAAAAACTTTGTTCGATTCTTGTGACTTTTTTTCTTGCAAAATTACGAAAACATTTGTCAGTGATAAAAAATATTTTCAATATTTTAAACTTAAAAGTTTAAAATAGAAATTTCATCGCCCTGATATTCTTGAAGAAATTTCAAAACTTTATTCGTAATCGGGAATAGTTGGAGGCCCGAACGGACGAGACCTAAGAGCAGTTGATCCGATATTTCTTCCATGGTATTCACGCACCCATAACCATTAATTTCGGCAACTTCCACTCACAACATAGCTATATGCTCTTTACTGTCAACTACAGATATTAACGTTAACAATGTCGAACTAACGTCTAGCTAAGCTGAATATAAAAACAACATGACAAAACTTTTGCTCTTGTAAGGAATTATCACTCTTACATGCAGTCCGTTCAGCGACTTGTTTGAAAACAATGCGCGCTCTTTCAGCGAAACGCCAACCCGCTGGCCTCGAGGGAGTGAACAACTTTATGCTTGTCAAATCTCTTTACGTTATACCGCGTGTGCGTCAAAAACTTTTCAGTTTTATAAAAACTCTCTAGTTTTTAAGCGGGTTGACTAATTACTCCAATCCTTGTCCGGGAATGACTCCAATCTACGAATTTTTCCTAAATGATTAAGAAGCTTCTGCACCAGTTTATACACCGAGATCCTTCAAACAGAGTGCAAGCCGAGCTTGCGAGGGAAGGCGCTGCAGATGCTGAGTTCTCGGATGCCACGTACAAACTCCTTGAAAGGACACAATTGGGGCACACATCTTAGTGTTACAGTGTTTGTAAAACGGATTGCCAACGTCGAAGACGAAAGGTCGTCAAATCCCTGCACTCAAGTTCAGATAGAATTGCGACCCACGCCAAATTTTCCACCTCATGCACAGAAGTATTCAGGCAACACACGGCGCTCTAAACGGCAATTGGCGTCTATGGGTTTTAGATTTCCAGACGACTTATTAAGAAAAAGACTTGCAGTTATTTTTTCGTATATTTCATAGTACTTTTAGGTCCCTAATAGGCGGCCCTCTATGTTGCTGATTTTTCAGAAACCTTTGGCATCCCCCATCTCCTCCCCCCTGTCTATTTGTTAATTTTGCGCGTGTGGCGCTGAATGAGAAATCTTCTCCAGACAGATTCTAAACCTCGATCAGGGAAATGATTCAATTTTTCGTCAGCTGTAACGCGTTAATTAGCTTTCAGCCATTCAGAGCTGCAAGGACTTGATTGATATAAAAATTCTCATAGTCGTTTCAGATACAAGAGGTTTTTTATCAAAATAATGTCCTAATTGAACGACCAGGGCTAAGTTGGATCTGGCAGTTTTTTAAACTTAAGCGTAGTTTTGATTTTGAGCCAAGAGCTGGGGGAGTTTTTTTAAAACTATTTAACCATTGTCTGGAAATGAGAGAAAGAAAGAGACAGAGAGAGGGTGTGTGTGTGTGTGTGGGGGGGGGGGGAGGCACACACAAGTTTTAATTTAATTTGTAATATAACATAAAATATAACTGAAATAAATTCAAAAATTTGGTCTCAAACGGATACATCAAATGATGCATTGTTGAAGTAAATAAAAATTAGTAGAACCAGCTCGGCTACACGCGATGCCAGTGATTGGTTTAGAAATAGTAGATGTGAGATGATATCTACCTCAGAAATAGTAGATAATGACACTGAAATAATACTGCGGACAAAAGTAGTGGTAAGTAGTTTGCTGTAAAAACGCAGGATACTTTAAAAAAGAGTCTAAAACATTTTTTTAAAAGTTTTACGCCGTTTACAACATTTCGTCGTTGACAAACTGTCAAAATGCATCTGTTGCTCACGTCTTCGGCGCTCAGTAGATACGTTGGTAACCTCAATAAAATTACCATTATTGTTAAAGGTACGGTGTCATTTTAAAACCCCAAAACGTGTTTGTGGTCTTATTTTTTTTTATCGTAAAACGTCTGTCTAGCACCCCTTCTCTTTAACTAGCCTGTGTAGCAAGCGTTTCCGTTGAATTTTGGCGAGATTTTCTCTTTTGGCCGCGCCAAAATTGGGGCAAGAGAAAAAAACGAAAGGAGGGGGACAAGGAAACGCTTGCAGACATGCCTTTGAAGTTTGGAAACCGCCGGTTTCCAAACGGTACGCTTACTTTTGTTAATTTTCACGCTCCAATGCGGCACACGTGCTGGATCAAAACAAACTTAGTACGCTTACTTTGCTAATTTTTCATTCATAATTTCATATGAGAAACACATAATTTGAGATGGAAGTAATTTTGTCTTTTCTTGATCTTTACGTCTATAAGAATTAAAAAGTTCGGTTCATGGGACTGATTTGATGTAACGTCCATGGTAATTTGAGCCGCTTGATTATGCATAAGATTTTAAGTCAGCTTTTAAAAAATTATTCCTTCGTGTTTGAAATTTATAAAAGCGTTTTCGCGCTTCAAGCTGAATCTTTCATATAGGTTTTTGTCTGAACTTTTATCCCGGCCTGTTTAAAGAGTCAATGTATTTAAGCTCGGCGTCTGTCGCTCGGTCGATCGTTATTTTCTTTGAAGTTAATTGATGTTCTTGTTTGCTGCTTTCTGTAAGGTTCATTCGTATGTTCATATTTCAGCAATTTTAGCCCCCTTCTTTGTGCTCAATTTCTGTCTCTGTTGAGCTTAAATCAGTTTGTATCATTTTGACGAAGAAACCAATTCTTGTTTGGCTCACGGTTTGTTTGCCATTCGGCATCGTTTAACAGGAGTTTGAACATGACTGAGTTGGTTTATAAATGAAAATGTAACTGTCACGTTATTTGATCCAAGACCGGTCTCAAACCACTGCTGCTCACAAAATTAATTGGAATTGCTTTTAAGCAGGTATTT
>JAOBAT010121776.1:0-13374 GCA_026413305.1 Hydrozoanthus tunicans
GTCCACTAAGATATGATCCGTTGACCTTGGCATTTGGACCATTTATATATATATATATATATATATATAAAAATAAGCTATAATATATATATATAATGTAAGCTCTATGAATATATATATATATATATATATTCATAGAGCTTACAGAGAATGAATATGTTATTCAAACAAACCTTTGCGATACCTCCAAAGAATAATTATCTTTTGGAGCAATTACAAAAAGCAAAAAAACAAAACTAAGAAACCGACACGCACTTCAAGCAACACGAAAAATATAAACAGTCAAATCTTCAGCTTTAGGACTGTTTCTTTAGTTCTTCCTACCATTTCAACGGAATTGGTGTTAAAGCCGTATTCTACTCAAACTTGCCATCAGGCTATTATAGATCGAAACAAGTGTCTCTCACTATATAACAATTTCCAAAGACTGTCAGTGGCTTACGGTTAATAACCACATAAAATCGACTAGAGAGCAATGCATGGGCTACCTCAAGTTTGTTAGACAAAGGAAGAAAATGATATAAAAACAAAATTTTGCGATATACCTCTACAGAATATTTATCTTCGCTGTTGAGTAAAGAGCAACAAAGCAAGTCAGTTGCACTAGTTTAAATATTTAATCATGAAAGTACTAGCGGAAAGAATTCGACACGCACTTCAAACAACACGCAAAATCTACAGTCGAGTCTTCAACTTTAGGACTGTTTCTTTAGATCTTCCTACCATTCCAAATGAACTTCGCTTTTCGTGTTAAAGCGGTACCCTACTCAAACTTGCTATCAGACTATTGTACATCGAGGCAAGTTTCTCTCACTTCGAATAGATACAATTAGCTTCTTAAGACTGATGGTTAACAAGCAGAACAAATCGATGGCAGAGCAATGAGTTACATTAAGTTTCTTAGACAGAGGAAGAAAATGCTATGAAAATAAAATTTGCGATACCTCTACAGAATATTCGCTGTTGAGTAAAGAGCAACAAAGGAAGTTAGTGGCATTAGTTCAAATATTTAATCATAAATTCACAAATGGAAACTGAGAAACGACACGCACTTCAAACAACACTCAAAAATTACAGTTGAGTCATCAGCTTTAGGACTGTTTCTTTAGTTCTTCCTACCATTTGAACTGGATTTCGCTTTTCGTATCAAAGCCGCATTAGGCTATTATAGATCGAGAAAAGCGTCTCTCACTTCCAGTATATAACAACTTCGAAAGACTGTCACTTGCTTACGGTTAAGCACAAAAAATCGACTAGAGAGGAATGGGCTACTCATCAAGTTTGTTAGACAGAGGAAGAAAATATGAAAACAACTCTTTGCGATACCTCTACGGAATATTTATCTTCGCTGTTGAGTAAAGAGCAACAAATTTAATTTGAATATTTAATAAAAAAAAGCACAGGTGGAAACTAAGAACTCGACACGCACTTCAAGCAACACGAGAAATATATAAAGTTGAGACTTCAGTAGTTTAGGACTGTTTCTTTAGTTCCTCATTTGGACCTCTACTGTAGAATTGTTGCAAAATGACTTGGCGTATCACGTTAAAGGATCCAGTCTGACAATGCATCCAGACAATCATGAATTATATATCACAGGAAAGAGTTGTGACACAGTCGAATCTCAACTAAAGCAGCAAGGCAAATTCGCAACAACATGGTAATAGGACAATCTCCTTCTTGTCAATCCGGACAAAAATCAACTACTGACTATTAACCCAAAGAAAATAGATGCAACTAATAGTGGAAAAGTAGTGAACTTCGATGATCAAGAAATAAAGAAAGCGACAGAGATCAAATTATTAGGAGTGATTATAGACGAACATCTCGACCTCACTAACCATACTAGCGATGTTTGCCCGAAGGCTAGCCAAAAAATCGGAGTTCTTATCTGATACCACAAAAGGCAAAACTCACTCTTTACGAATTTTCTCTCTTACCATATCTCACCTACTGCCATTTTGCATTGACCAGCTCGTGCAAATCATCTGACAGCAGGAAATCAAGACCTTGCGCTAAGGGTAGTCTACAAATCTAATTCGGAAACATACTAGCAGCTGTTAGAACGATCTAACTTACCTAAATTACATAAAAGGCGCTTGCAAGATATAGCAATACTGATGTTCAAAGTTGAAAAGAAGTTTACGCCTGAATGTATGTCGGAACTTTTTCAAGCTAAGAGCTTTCGATATAACCTTAGGAACTGTGAGTTTGTCCTCCCCCGCTTCATTACAACGCGGTTTGGAAAGCATTCTTTAAGATGTCAAGGACCATACGTTTGGTCAAAACTAGATTCTTAAGTGAAAGATTACCGAACACTGAAGCTTTTTAAAAATAAAATAAGGAAAGCGGACATTTCGGGCTTAATGTTGAATAACACAGATTGCTACCCTTTGTGCCGTCCCTGACATTTCCAGTATCTATGGAGAGTGGCACCCTGACTCTTATAATATTTAAACACAGAATTTTTGGAGATTGGAAACATGATCATATATTCAAATATTTTCTTATCTTGTCAGGCATATGTATTTTAGATCGTAGATCTCACTTTTGCTATTTTGTGTCCCAAATTAATTTTTAAAGCTTAAGAAAATGACACGTTAATAAAGTCATTATTTTTATTAGTCTATTTTTATCATTATTATTATTATTATTATTACCATTTCAAATTAACTTTGCTTTCCCTCTTAAAGCCGTACTCTATTCAAACTTGCCACCAGGCTATTTTATATCGAGACAAGTTTCTCTTACTTCCAATAGATAGAAACAGTTTCATAAGACTGATGGTTAACAAGCAGAAAAAATCGACTAAGTGAAAGAATTACCGAACACTGAAGTTTTTAAAAATAAAATAAGGAAAGCGAACATTTCGGGCTTAATGTTGAATAACACAGACTGCTACCCTTTGTGCCGTCCCTGACATTTCCAGTATCTATGAAGAGTGGCACCCTGACTCTTATAATATTTAAAAATAGAACTTTTGGAGATGGGAAACGCTATATACTCTTATATTCACATATATTCTTATATGATACTAAATTTTAGAAAATGATATGAAAACAAAACTTTGCGATACCTCTATAGAATATTTATATTCGAACTTGAGTAAAGAGGAACAAAGGAAATCAGTGGCACTAGTTTAAATATTAGTCATAAAAGCACAAGTGCATGGAAACTGAGAAACCGACACGCACTTCAAACCACATGCAAAATTTACAGTTGAGTCTCCAGCTTAAGGACTGTTTCTTTAGTTCTTGCTATCATTTCAACTGATTTTCACTTTTTGTGTTAAAGCCGTACTCAAGTCAAACTTCCTATCAGGCAAGAAGCGTCCGTCTCACTTCCAATATATAACAACCTCCAAAAGCTTGCGTTTTGGCTTATAGTTAATAACTACAAAAATAAACAAGTAAGATAGCAATGAGCTAAATCAAGTTTGTTGGACAGAGGAAAAAAAATGGTATGAAAACAAAACTTTGCGATATCTCTACAGAATATTTATCTTCGCTGTCGAGTAAAGAGCAACAAAGCAAGTCAGTGGCATTAGTTTTAATATTTAATCATAAAAGCACAAGTGGAAACTAAGAATTCGATAAGCACTTCAAACAACACGAAGAATATATACAGTCGAAACTTCATCTTTAGGACTGTTTCTTTAGGTCTTCCTACCATTTTAACTGAGTTTCGCTTTGGGTGTTAAAGCTGTACTCTATTCAAACTTGCAATTGCCCGCATTAGGCTATTACAGATCGAGAGATGTTTCTCTCCCTTCCAATATAAAACAACCTCCAAAGACTGTCAGTTGCCTACGGTTAATAAGCACAAGAAATTCGTTAGAGCAATGAGATACATCAAGTTTGTTAAAATGCGACCGAGTTTGGGAAGTATTTCAGATTCTCGATTTCAACGGTCTGCGTGCCTAAAATTAGCTGCAGAACATGGCAAAACAATCAAGTGACAGAATTGATCTGAATTTTATAAACGAGCGAATACATTAACAATTTTTCACTTACAACTTACAAAAGAAATAGTAATTTCGATTAAATAACGAGAAATAGTAAAAATCTTCACAAAGTTGATCTTGCATGATCTTACGAAAAAAACTAGTTTCTGTAACTTTGAGAGAAATTTAAACGAAATACAAAGCAAAATATTGAAAAATTTAGTTAATCACATGATGTAAGACGTCATTTACGCTGCAAGTACGCACATTTCACATTTGGAACAAAACCAATCATCTACCCAAGAAAACCTGCCAACCAAATGTTTTGAGAAAGTTATTACAAATTGCAACAATGAGCTATTACAAATTGCGACAGCTAACATTATTACAAATTGCGACAAGGTGCTCTTGCAAATTGCGACAGGTGTGCTATTACAAATTACGACAGCTGACATTATTACAAATTGCGACAAGGTGCTCTTACAAATTGCGACAGGTGTGCTATTACAAATTACGACAGCTGACATTAATACAAATTGCGACAAGGTGCTCTTAAAATTGCGACAGGTGTGCTATTACAAGTTGCTATAAGCGCTATTACAAATTGCGACAGGTACTACAAATTGCAACAACCGCTATTGCAAATTGTGACAGGTACTACAAATTGCTACAACCGCTATTAAAAATTGCGACAGGTATTACAAAATGCGACGCTATTAGAAATTGCGACAGTACACACGCTAATGAGGCTTACAGACGCATTTGTTCGTCATGTTTACTTGATTCGGTTTTTGACAACGATTGATAAACTGGAGCTGTTCAGAAATTATCAAAGAAAATAATTGCTAAAAAGCAACACTTTGTTAGAGGAAATTGCGGCGGAGGAGGGGGGGAAACAACGAACTTTTATAATTGGCTTTGTGTTGGAAAATGTGGAAATATGTGTCTTTGTAATCAGTTATGAAAAAGACGGCGATAACTTAAATTTGTTTTATTACCGCAATTAGTAAATGAAAACACTGATCACGGTATTATTTTCAAACGCGAATGAGAAACTGGTCTGCTCATTAAACCATTTTTATAGATGGCTTGATACCGTAATATTTTGAAAGTTCAACCTACCAAATGCACCCTACGTAAACTTTTTAAAGTAATAATCATGCTGTGAGTTATAATTTACGAATAAGGCTTTGTGAAACGCGAATACAGTGTCAGGGACCATTGAGCCATACTGACTAGGTGTGCTTTAGTCCTACCAAGTTACTTGTGGAAGAGACTAGTTAACAAAAACTGACGATGAAAAACTTGACAAAATTTTGTTTGGACTGATAGATTAGAAACGCATTTTCGGCGATCATTTCAAAATTTTCTGGGGGAACACAAGCCCGGACCACAGGCCAAAGAAAGCTCGCGCCTTCGGAGCTCTTTGGTTCGTACTTTGTGCAAGTTTAGCCCCTGATATAGAAAGCTAAAAGAGACGGAACCAAGAGATTCGCATAAAAGAGTATGAAGATGGTTAGAAAATATAATGTTCCACTGTTGAAACTGCTACCATACAATGCGGCCTCAGATAGGGATACTTTTTGCACTCCGCATTAAAGACAAATAAACTAAACGTATTTTAATGTTTAAGGCTCTTCAATGAAATTGCAGTGGTGTAGTCAGTCTTGTCATAAGGTGCCCGTATAGAACTTCACAGGCTGAATAACTGCTATTTTTCGTTTCCACTCCCATATAAACTTTTCGCAAATGCAAAAGACATCAGCTCTTTTGCCCCGTTCGATTGTAACCTTTAAGATGTAAACTAAGTTATCTTTATCGTGTTTTTTTAAAACCTAAGGCTGAATTTGATTTTGCGTGAAAGCTACAAGAAATTTGTACTGACGTCTAGAAGTACTACCATTTTGAAAGAATTAACGAGCACTTCATCATTGACACAGATAACATCACCGCAAAGAGGAAAGCGCCATTCATTATACACAACTTCTCGAAGCATTATTCTTGCTGCCAAACATGAACTGCATGAACACATTCTGAACTACGAAAAGCAGTGATCTCATAGCTGGGCGTGCTCCTTTCGACTCGCTTGTCTCCAGAGCTCCTTAACTCGCACTACTGCTTGGGGTAAAACGGCATTTTTATTACGGAAAATAGGATACATTTTACTGAAAGAATGAAAAATGCAAGAATTCGTTGTTAGTGCGCGAAAAAAATTCAGAATCATAAAAAGTATAAAGTCAAGTATATAGTGAGCGTGCGTGTAAATTTTGAAAATAAAACTTCTACCAGGGCCTTCCCTTGCATTAAGTTAGAAGTGGAAGAGTTATAGTCAAGAATAGAAGACACTCTTTAAGATTTCTTTGATTGTGCGATTCACGGCCTATTGTTTTATGTATAGTCTTATTTTGGGTCTTTTAGTGAACAACTTAGGGTGAAACTGTGTTTTTAAAACTAAAATAATCAGTGTTAGTGACGGAAAAACAAAACCCACAGATTCCAAACGCCACATGATAGTTTATCATTATGATGGCTCTATACTGGCCTAATAAATCCATTCAAGGGCCGCATTGTTAACAAAAAAGCCCATGTGACTCGAATCGACAAAACGTCTCAGCAGAACTACTGTGTGTAAGAAGTTTGCGACTAAACTAGTATTCAAAGCTACGATTTTTTTGACAAAGGAAGCACTATCTTAAAGATTATTCTTAAAGATTCACATATAACACAATATGTATATGTTTTTCCGAATCCTATTTTAGTTAATTTTCTCTGAAAACAATCGTAAAAGACTAGTCACGCAGTCAACAGTACCATATTCTTTCTATAATCACTATCGCCTCTGAGCAAACAAGAAGCTTGATACAAAATAAATGACCCAAAATGCGCGACAGTGTTTCCTTTTATAAAATTATCGAGTAATACACTGAAATTGTAATTTTGGTTTTAAAATTTTGACTAAATTGTTAAGACTTTGTCCATGTATGCTGATACTTATTTACCGACCCCGGAAGGATGGAAAGCCGAGTTGCCTTTAGCGGGAAAGAAGGTAACCCAAATATTCAACCCTCGACTAGGCCTGGGATCGAACCGGGGATCTCGTACCACTGCGCCAACCCCGCCGCTATGTGCTTCCGGTCCGCTGGGTGTAAACTTGATCATTGTAAAGCGCCTTTGAGCATTCATTTGGAAAATGCGCTATATAAATGCACCACTTTACTTTACTTTAAATAAGCGACAAGCTTGGGCGTTAAGGCGCGGGTTCACCTAAAGTGTGCTTAATAGCCACTTTTCCTTCTGTTTCGTACGATATCCCTGCCCGTGACTTGAGCCTGCAGAATCGTATCGCTTATAGCACAGATGGTATGAAGGAGTCAGTGTGAATATTTTAAGATTTTTCGAATAAAATTTGAGTTGTATTTTTTTTTCTTGAAGACTGGTGTTTTTAAAGAGGATTTGGAGTTTGGTGATTTTTTGGAGTTTAAAAACTAATTTTGAAGTTAATTTTGATGTAAAAACGCCAAACCGTTCTCAAACCAAAGCTGTACCACTCCCTTGCCAGGAGGAACGGTTTGCTGATTTTACTCAATATTCTTCTTATTCAAATATCTTTTTCAACTTCCTCATTTTCCAACAAAAGCTTAGACGTACTCCCACCTTAATCGAACACACAACTTCAGTTTTTTTACAAATTCCTATCTGGACTTACTTTACATCAGATAAGGTACTGGAAATCTGATTTATTTACAAAGAACGGAGTTATTTCTTGTTTCCAGACTCGCAGTCGCCATTCTCCAAACTACAAGATCGCACAGCAGGAACAGAAATTAAACGTTGAACCATCTCTCCTTTAGAAGATAAGTTCAAGTTTAATTCGAAACAGGTATATATTTGAAAAATATTCAAAGAATCTTTGACTAGCGTGATTTACACGTGTCAATTGACCCGAGACCAATTAGCAGTTGGCGGGGACAAAATAAACCATAAATTTACCGATCCATTTTTTGCAGCGTCCGCTAAAACACCAGACCAGTTTTTAGATTATGTTCAAGTACTATATCCCTTTGGGTAGTAACCGGAATTTAGGGTGATTTGGAGAATTCCCAATATAGAAAAGTCGAATTCGTTTTTAGCGGAAAAGTGTTGTATTTTTATGCATTATATGCAAATTAGGTACAAGAATTTTGCTTGTTCGCTGATTTTTTTTCCCCTTAAAGTTTTAAAAATTTGACGTTTTTGAATGGTTAGATAGCTGTTTTGTAAGTAAAAAATTGTCAATGTATTCGCTTGTTTATAAAATTCAGATCAATTCTGTCACTTGACTGTTTTGCCGTGTTCTGCAGCTATTTTTAGACCCGCAGACCGTTGAAATCGAAAATCCGAAATACTTCCCAAACTCGGTCGCATTTTAAAATTGGAATACTAGAGGTACAAACTTATTAAAACCTTAGTATAAACTGAAAGTGAGGGTAGGTTTATTTGTGCATTCACTTCTAATTCCTTAAACGTTAATAAAAAGGAGAAGTATTAAACTTTGTCAACCGTGCAATGCCCAATAAACAAGAACTTTGGTTGGCCAGGCATGCATGATTGCTTGATTAGGGTAGAGAGTTGTGGAAACCAGGACGAAGTTGTTACACAACACTTGTTAATTTTCACATTCAGAGTTGAACTGTTGTCTTCGAGTTTCGGGTAAAGGGGTGAAGTTGTTACGCAATATTTGGTTGATTTCAACTCTTGTCTCCGAATTTACAGCGACAAAAACACCGTTTCGACCATTTCTTCGCTAACGTAAACCAAGATGTGTAGATATTAGACTTGCCCCTTGGGATACAGATAGCTGAAAGACTAAGTCATAGAATTTTTTTGTAAATATGACACATTTTAGGTTGCATTTTCCCTGCATTTTGGGCGATATCTTACTCAAAAAGGTACATAATTGTATAAAGCCGACTATAACAAGCTGTATAGTCAATGTCCGATATAAACAAGCTATGTAAGTCATCCCACTTCAGATTGCCTGATTTTTTTCCTGGTTCCACGTTTGTATGAATTTTTTTCAAGCGTTTTTGCCTTGCACTGCCCACCCCCTCCCCAGATTTCTGATGGTGCACCCATTTGTCTACCCAAATTGTGTTAATATTTACTGATCGGGGAGTCAGGATGGCCCAGTGGTTAGCGCTCGTGTCTCCCACCACTGTGGACCCGGGACCGAATCCTGGGTTTGCATGTGGGCTAAGATTTGTCGATCTTCTTCTGACTCCGAAGGTTTTTCTCCGGGTTCTTCGGTTTTCCTCCCTCCACAAAATCGACTTTCACGCCGACATCTGTGCCGTCGAGCGGTTAAACAAAAGCCACTGGCTTGGGAGAATGGGCAACCACTCCCAGCGTAACGACGATAAATAAAGCTAGTTTAGTTTAGTTTAGATCGAAGCAAAGTTTAATAGTTAGTTAGAAGCACACATCCTTATTCGATCAAGTCTGTGTGAGTAATCAAATCTTCCTTGCGTAAAATTACAATATAATTAAGCCGTTGTAAATATGACAAACGATCTTCTGCACGAACACAAAATCCTTTAAACTTGAACATTTTTTGGACTGCGAAGTTTCGATTTAAAGATGTTTATTTTTCCTAGTTTAAGACGCTGGTTTGTTTTTTTCCGTGTAAGCGCTAATCTATGAACAGTAACGAAAGAGGAAGCTTTAACTTCAAAAACTGTATATCGAGGTATTTATTTTTGAAATTAGTTTTTGACAGCCACAAACAATAAGTTATTTTCTCGAGTGAAATGATCTATACAAAAATGACTTAAAATTGAAAAACTATGAACTGAACAAGAACGATTCTATACCAAAAGCGAGACGGACAAAAGAAATTTGAAAATAGAGGTATTAACACTGCATAAATTATAAGAGCTATAAGATCAACCCCACATGAATATATTATGTCACTCCTGAACTTCGGCGGCCAAGGAAGGTTGCTTGCAAACGGCTCTCTAGCCAAGTCAAGAAGAATTTTATTTTCGCACGAGTTGACACGTGGCTTGAACTTGGTCGATATTTTAGTCTTATGGCGAATGTTCAGTATCCTATAGCTAGAAGATTGGAAGAACCGACAGGACAAGCGGTCCCAGCTGCTCAAGTTATAAACCCTGTTGAACAGGCAGTGGAAACTGATCCTGCACCCACCTCGGCACAACCACCGGCTGCAGAAGGCGAATTTGAGGTAACTTCTTTGTTCCTAAGTTCATTTGCAGTCTAGTACATCATTTTAACGGTTTCTTAACGGCTGCTGATATTGCCGGGAAAATGAAAGTTTATACAGTGGGGGGAATCTCGTATAAGCTTTTATAGTTTCAATGGTCCTCCCCGCCACAATACTATGTATATATTGATTTACTTTTACCTTCAGTTTACAAAATATTATTTGTAGTTATTTTGTGGCGAAATAAAACTGAACTGAATTGAAGCTACGTGCGGTTCAGAAATGCATGTCTGATTCAAAACGGCTTGAACCTTTCGTTTTATTTCTCGCTTCATTTTAGTAGTTCTCGCACGTGTTAAATTCCAGCATGATGAATTGATATCAATTGAAGTCATTTAGAAATTAGTCATTGCGCCGTTGGAGTTTTAATGGCTGTGCTCGACAGCACACACCGGTGTTAGTCTTTTCTGTTTATCATGGATTGTTATCGAAAGGAGCTGTTAAAGGTTATGATCGATATTCTATGCTCAAGATTATAGGCCAGCTCGTTACATTTCTTACAGATTTGTATACTACGAATGCGCCACATCATTATGGGTGCGAACGTGTTACCAAAATGGGTGCGAACATGCCATTATAATTAAAAGGGTGCGTATGCGCCACTTTAACAACGGGAAAATGAGTGCGAATGTGCCACTTGAAAGAAAAAATGAAAATGGGTGCGAATCTACCACTTGCAAGAAAATGAAAAAAAAAATGGGTGCCAATGTGCCACTGAAAAGAAATAAAAACAAATGGGTGCAAATGTGCCATTTAAAGGATAAGGGCGCGAGTGTGTTACTTGCAAGAAATGGTGCGAATGTGCTATCTAAATAAATGGGTGTGAATAGGGCACTTTAAACAAATGAAACTGAGCGTGCAAACTTAAGGAAATGGGTGTTAAGTACCTTTCAAAAGAAATGTTGTGAATGGGCCACTTACAAGAAATAGATGCAATTGAAGTGTCATTTAATGTTGAGTGCAATTGTGCCACTAAAATTGGGTGAGAATGAGCCACTTAAAGGAAGCTGGAGCGAATGTCCACTTTACGATGTGTGCCAGTGGGTTATTTAAATGGCCGCGAAAGAATCAGTTTGGGTGTTAGTGTGCCTCTTATAAGACTGGGTTCGATTCCCGCTCGAGGCATAACATCTTTTTTCCGAAGAAGTTTTTCCGTTATTACAAGTCACCTTTTCATGTATTTATTTCTTCAATTGTAATATGTATCCTTCATTGGATCCGGTTAACTTCTTCGATTTGGCTTGTATTTGGCTATTTCGCGTTAGGTTTAAAGAACACCACTTGGTTTATATATATATATATATATATTGCAAGGTTGGGAAAGAACCTTTTTCTCAAAAGCAAGTAACACCTTTCCTGACTTTCAACTATTAGCTAGTATTTAAGAACTCTGTGGCCCAATTTGGTCGGGATTGTGAAACGTAACGCTGTGAGCGGTGGCAATAGACAGTAACGATCCATTGTATTCAGCTCTTAAGACAAGTTAATAAAGTTGCAAACGTATACTCAATGTCTCGGCTGTCGGGCTTTCCTTATAAGTCACAGGGATGAGGCGGTTTTGAAAACAAGCTACCTATACAGCTTCCTGGTCATACACCGGGTTAAAACTGCCGTCTCTCTGCTGACTTTACGGGGTTTTCCCTTGGAGTAAGTCGTGTTCCTTTTTTACTTCTTAGGCGTCGTACTGGCTAGGAGAGAGGGATGAAGACTTTGATTTTACCATCAAAAATAAGGGTTGTAGCGAGAGAAACGAAATACGCTGGGTTAATTCCAAGGGAGACCCAGTCCGAGTCAGTAGAGAGACGGCAGTAAACGACTAAGTGACCAATGCCTGGTAATCTACTAGCACCATAGCGAAAGAGAGCTCATTAAACAAAGATAACAAGTATTGCTAATTGTAACATGTAAGGCTGTTTAATTACTTGTATAGTGTAAGAATAAATTCGGTTCCAGCGGGAGAGTGAAGTGGCCTTGGCACTAGGCATAGGGAGGAGGTCAGATATTGAGTGAGGGAAAGGTGATGGGAAAGGATGGGGTTAAGATTAATAGGTGGTTGGGTAAGGGCCTTTTCAGTGGTGGCTGATGGGTACCTTTTCTATGAAAGGGAGAGTATTGGGGAGGTGCCCATCAAGTTATAGGTACTTTAGAAATTGCTAGATTAACCTTGGTTGGCCGGAAGCCAAATTTATCCCCAATCTTATTGCGACGAGACAATGAGAGCAGTGTAGAATAGATTACTATTCACACTGCATAAATTATAAGAGCTACAAGATCAACCCGACATGAATATATTGTGTCACTCCTGAACTTCGACGGCCAAAGGAAGTTGCCAGACTTAACGGAGATGATAATGAACGCATCAGGGTTGGGTGTGATGTTATTCGCCTTTTCCCTCCCATCCTCCCTCCTGCAGTAGCACTGAAACCATTGTCGAGTCGCAAAATTTATCCCCAATCTTGTTGCGATGAAACAATGATAGCAGTGTGGAATAGATTACTATTGTGTAGAATACGCGAAGTGTTTATATTTCGTCAAGTCGATAAAGCGGTTCCGGCATTTAATATTTTGTAAAGTCGTTATCTTTGATTTATCGAATTTGTTTAAAACTGAGTTTAATAGTGACACATGTGCATAGTCTGCCCCACAGCAGTACTCGTTCCTACGCTTCGCGTATCCACGACTAAAAAGAGAGAGTAAAACAAAAAAGGGAAAACAAATTAAAGACGGGCTTGCTGCAAAAAGAGAACAAAAATGTTGCAGTGACTCCTAAAAATCCTCTACAATCAGGCACGTGCAGTCCTAGGCTGCCTGTTTTTGTAAGGTGTATACACATTATTGTACTGACACGCTGTATGCTGAAGTCTTCCTGCGTGATCACTAGCACATGAAGCACTGTTTGTGACACTGCTTTCTTCGTGTCCCTTAGATTCAATTTCTGATCAATTCAATTTTGTGGTGTAGAGCTGACTACATAACGAAAACAACGTTCAACATAGGACATCTTTTAAAACTTCTGATCAATACGCACGTTTGCTAAAGCACGGAACTGCAAGCAGTCCAATAACTTGCGTTTTTAAATCCTTAAAAAACAGAAAATCAAACAGAGGAGAGAAGTCAAACGATAACATCAAACCCATCCACTTAACTGCTACATCATGAACGACAACAC
>JAOBAT010121787.1:0-13372 GCA_026413305.1 Hydrozoanthus tunicans
CAGAAGTTTTCAGCCGAATCTAAATTTCGACCCAAATCGAGTGGTCGATTCTTACGCGGACAGCCTCTTAAATATTTTACTGCTAGCCCTTTTCTTTATTAGTTTGCAATTTTAATGCTTTCTGAAAAACCCACAATCGCGAGTGCAAATAAATTCCAAATTGAACGCGAAGTCGTACAATTTCTTATGCTCACAAGCTTACTTTGTTTTTATTTCAGAATACTAAAGGAAGGAGAATCACCGACTTGCTGTCAATCAGAGTGTCATCAATACTATACAAATTGTTAAAAGTTGTTCAACAATAATAAAACCGAATAAAATAGAATTTAAACTAAAATGTTTGCAATGAATATATGCAAGTTCAACATACCATCAGATTTATTATTACCGACACAGCGGCAACAACGCTTCAATAAGCCTTTGCCACAATGTACATACAAACCGTCTTTATCTTTTATTCAGGTTCAGTACTTAAAATGTTTTAAAATTTATGCAAGAAGCCATTTAGCAATTTTGAGTGTCTTTTTATGCGGATTGATTCTGACTGATAAATGAGTTACAAAACATGCAAAAAGCCGGCGTTTTTTTTCAATTTTTTGTTGTTTGTTGGCGTTTTCCTTAACTTGTTGAAAACTTTTTTAATGTTTTTCTTATTAATGATATTCACAAGAACTTTCTGGGCGCCCCAAAACTACCCAAAACCTCGCATTCAAATAACAGTTTACGTTTCAACAAACTTATAGATGTTCTCCCTCCGATTTTCTAACTTGCTAATCTCTAATCTTTTATATTTTGCGTAGGTTTTTAGTCCTCGAATGTCACATACCATTCATAACGAGAACGTTTTTGTTTCACATTCGAACAGCACGAAACTTCCAACTTCCTGACAGGAACATATTTTAAGACTAAGACACAAAACGGAAAAAAATAAAGACCAAAGCAGTTAATTTCGATACAATCAACTTAAAATCTACTGTCCATTAAGGTCAACCAACTGTGTTATCGCTTCTTTATCGCTTGGTTTTTGTAAAAATTTACATAAATAAAGAGCACGACATGAACACTTGAACATCGAGAGTGATTTGAGAGTTCACGGGGTCAAATCATCGAGCCATCTCAACTTGTCAAGTTGTTTATTATATGCTGCTAGTGAAAAGCTATTGTGTATCTGGTAATTGAGCACGAACAACCAGATTTTTCATGGGAACAACTCACAAATCTTAGCAGTAAGTTAAATGTTTTTAATGCTATAAATTTATATAATGTGATTTGCTCATGTATGCGCAGTATGTGTTTTTGTCTGAATGTAGTTTGAGTGGTAGCGCGATAAATCGGGTCCTTAAATTCCTCTGTTTGAATTTGATTAAAGACAAGTAACTTTTTAACTTGACGGCGTCTCATCAATACTTTATTCACGGCTAAACTGATGTAGCGAGTTTGCTCGCCATTCATGTTCTGTAGCTTGTAGCGCGAGGAATCAAGTTGGTTGATCATGAGTGCATAGAGCAAATTATAATGATCCGATTTCGTATTCACAACATTTCATTGCTGTACCGTAATTAACTACGTAGTTGAGGTAATAACGAGTTTACTGATTTTTGCAATGTAGAATCTTATCTTATAAATACTTGTTCATATCTATATAACTTATGCGAGAACGTGGACGAAAACAAGCGCAACAATTAAACCTAACATTAGAATTCTAGACGAGTTTTTGAAAACATGGTGCCACGAGTCCTCATGATCAAACTGAGAATCTAAGAGATAACATTTTTAAAAGAATGACACTAGATCGATGCAGGCAGTATCAACACCTTATATATAAGTTATGATATCGTTGAAGTATTATTTACACGACTACGATCGAAAATGATTCGAACTTCGCATTATATTTTTCAAAACATGCCGTATGTGATCATTTTTAGGTCACTTCATGCGTGATCGATTCTGACGTCTTGCTGCTTAACAAAGAAATTGAATATCCAATAAAAGGTGTTCAAGACATTGTGACTTGTGCATGACCGTGTAAAAAGGAGCACGGGATGTGATATTCACACTAAATAACATTGCTATTCTGGCTAATAAATTGCGCGAGAAATAGACAGTTCAATATCTCAAAGTATGTCGTGGAAATAGCCAAGCCGATATCAAAACTGAGCAAGCTCTTTTCAAAGAAATTTTAAAGAAAGAGTTAAACTCTTAAGATGATCACAAAGACAAAAAAATTTACTTTTTAAATATTTATTTTACATATATTTACAAATAATTTTACCAAGAGGAATTATGGCCATGATATTATCTTGTTACAGTTTTTTTTTTTTGTTATTTACTCATGAATCACTTCTCAAAGCATGTGTTCGAGTATACGCTCTCGGCCCGAAGCTTTTACACTCTCTTCTTCGCTGCTAAAAAGACAACTTTGACTTATTCGGCTCTTGTTACACAAGGTATACAGAAAAAAACAGAAGCTTCTGCAAATGTTTGAGGTTTGTCTCAACGTACGATGCGCATGTCAATCTCTTGATTTTTGAGAACAATTTCGTTACCAGAGCTACATTCCTTTGGGTCAGCGGTGAGATCATCTCGATTCTTTGCGCTCACCAAAAGGATCATGGCTCTGATAATGAGATATGTTGTGAAGTCCTAATTTAGAAAATGCTCTTTCAAAAACCACTTAAACTCTTTCACTATATTAGTCGTTTTCACACTAGAAGACGGAAAACTCTTCATGACGGTTTTCTTGTCAGAGTACGAGCTCCTAAATCGTCTAATAAGAATTCTTGACGAAGAACTCGTTAGGCGGCGACGACAACAATGCAGATTTGGACGCGTAAGTTTCAAGTTTATTACAGAAATAGCAAACGAAAAAGCCGGCCTGTTTTAAAGATGTCAACTAACTTGTTCTTCTTTGATCCACGAAAAAGCAAACTAACAGCTCAAGTGAAGAAGTTGATTAATCTAGAAAAACAAAAGTTTGCTGGCCACGCAGTTGTAGTTTCTTATTGCTAATACTATAACAAAGAAACCGAAAGCGTTCAGAGGAAGAGAGAAGCGTCCTGCTTTATCTGTCTATTACCAGAATCGCTTTTTCCATCTGACATCCGTCTTCAAAAACCAATCTTATAGAAAATTGTGACGGATTTTAACGAATTTCGCGACCGATCGGGCAGCTCTATTGTCTATACCGGCGAGCAAAACGAAGAGTAATTTTGAATTAGTTTTTTGTCAAATACTCGTCCCTTTATTTTAATTCCCGAATTTCACGGGAAACGCGTCACAGACGGAAAACTCTTCTCTGACGGGTTTCCGTCTTTGGTGTGAAAATTGCAATAACCTTGTTTGTATAAACCGACCAGTTAAAGCCCTGAAGTCAAATTATATCAGTCCGTTAATTGTTACTTTGTTTTCATTAAGGTACATTGAGCCTCTCCGTTCTACAAAATTCGCCCTCCGCTAGAGAAGTGACCACACTGCGTTCAGATCCTCAAAGAAACACTTATTCAATGATCATTTAGAAAGGAATCTTTTATGGCTCCTTTTACAATCAGATTGACTATCCTCATTGGATTTTCTGTTTTGGTTGGTAAAGTTCTTACGCAGTGTGCCTGCGATACCATAGGGTCAGTAAGCACTGCTTGCAACGCCAAGGGCAATTGTGATTGCCGGCCAAAATTCTTCGGTCCCAAATGTGACAAAATGGAGGCTGGATTCTTTATTCCTAGTGTCGAAGTTATGCAATACCAGGCTCAGAATGCTGTCCTCTCACCTGTAAGTATCTATGATAGACAGTTTGTTGGTTCATAATAAATCCATATAGTGAAAAAAGAAACACATTTCGATGCTTTCAACAACCTCTAAAACCTAAACTTTTTATTCCTTAACATTTTAGGCCCAGGAAAAGGTGACCAACTTCACAGTAATCTACGGAGCTACAGAGAGAAAAACTTTTGCTGTAGGTCTTGCTTTGGGTGGAGGACTGACAAGATTCGAACCCACGACGTTACAGTTTTTAGTGGAGCTGCCTAAAACAGGAGAATATACGTTCGTACTACAATACAAGGTACGTTATATTTGAAATACCATAAGGAGGGTGGTGGTGGGGGGACTTACTTGGGCCCCCTTTCAATAATTTTTCAAGATCTGGTAAACTACCATCAGTCAAATGGTCAAAATTACTAGACATAAACTTTAGTGACTAATGCTAAGGTCGGTGTTCATCTTTCCCTGTTTTTGTTTGGATAACAGCTCGGGCAACAAGAATCTAGAGTTAAGAACTAAAAAAAAAAGATCGATATCTATCTTTATTTGTTGTCATGTTTTAAAATTTCCAGAAACTTCTCAAGCAAAGTCCCCCCTCCCCTCCCTCGTTTATTAAAATTTCAACAAATTTCTCACTCCCTTCCCGTTTATTTTGCATCTTAGAGTAAGCAATATGTCTTTCAAAATTATAAGGCAAATATTAGAAGGGAAATCCCTAGCAGTAGTATGGCTTAGTATTTTATTTAGCTTGGTAGTTTTCTTGTAACTAGAGTGGTATGGCTTCTGTAAGTTAATCAACTCCATTCTCAGGAAAATAAGGAATACTTACAGTATTATAAAGGTCTAGCTATAACAATATAACAAGTTGTGAAAAGCATATTCGCGATAGTCCCAGATTATAACTCTTAACGAAACCAATTGGTTGCCATGGTAATTAAGCTCAATCAGCATTAATAGAGCAGATGAATTGCAGCAGCGCTACATTGCACAAATATTGCGAATTTTCCTGGACATAGTCACTCATTTTAAATTCTACATTAATCTCTGTTTCTAGGCACGTTCCTCTTGGATTGTTAGTTTAGAAGTGTTGCTCCGAACCTACTTCAAAGCCTTTACCTGCGATGGATTAACGAACCACACGTCCAACCAGCCACGTATCTTTATGTCTAACGCCACAGCCGACACCGACCATCTCTTGTTTGGATCTGGGCAGTGCATGAGTAGGGGAACGTACGAGGCGGCTGTTAAGATACCAGAAGATCCAGCTAACTCTTTAGACAGGAAAATTTTTATTGATTCAGTAAGTAGATGCTATACCCTTTGTATCTTGAATAATATCTATAAATTAAGCTGAGTTTCGGTACAGGAAACATGTTAGTTAGGGTTCGCACTTTTCCTACTTTCTGAAGTTCCATGTTCCAGTTTCTGTCTTTCTATGACTTTTCACGACTTTCCTAGATTTTCCATAACCTAGCATTGTTGTTTTTCCCTCAATACATCAAAAGTAGTTCCATTTTTCCCTCTTCCTAGCATAATGGAAACTGAAAGTTTTATTTTGAGACATAGTACCATTACCAAATTTAAATGATTCAACTCTCGCACGGTTTTACCGTATATATGTACGTACGGCGTCCCAACGAGTCAATAATCTTGATTATTTAGTAAAAAAGTGTGTAATTTTGTGCTAATATACGGATTTTTTTCTAGACGTTGTTACCAATCTAAGTTCTGTCAAATTTCCACAACTTTCCATGACCCTAATATAGATTCCATGACTTTCCAGGTCTGGAAAATCAAATTCTAAAGTTCCATGATCTTCAAGGTTTTCCATGACCCGTTCGAACCCTGTTAGCTAGAGGTGTGGATCAGTTGGTTGGTGCACAATACAATGCAGTGTTATGTATATCACAAGTGCTCCCAACGAGAGCTTTTCAGCGCCTTTTTAAAAACTAACTTATGCAGGGGCTTTGATATTGACGGCCTTATGTATCCGCACATTTTGCTCATTTGGCCCCTTCTCTGAACAACTTTCAGCCGATCAACTTGATCGTTTCGACTTTTTGGTTAAATTCACAGTGCCAATAAACAGTTCTTCGTCACTGACAAGGGTTAAGTCTTCTTAGCCCTTTATGATAAACTTAGGCACCAGAAAAATGCCAGTTTCACACAACAAAACACTACTTTTTCGCGTTTTGACATTTGAAACTGCCCTTTCGAAAATGAAACGAATTATTGCAAGCATGGCTACGTGAACACCTTTTGTGTGACATCACACCTGTATGCTATTTCTAGTCTTCCTGTGTTTAATTTTGGCAAAAGAGCGTTTTTAAGATATACCACCACTTCCTCCAAAAGGCCTTTTTTTCCTATGTTTCTTTGAGTGGATGACCACCTTAAACTTGAACATAGTCTTTGAATCTTCGATTTCAAAGGCCTTCGACATTGAGAATCTCACAGACTGAAAAACGGTGGTAAAATTCATGTAAACGAGAAAACTTTCGAAACTACTTTGTTTAAACTGGCGCAATGCTTTTTTGTCTAGAAAACCCTCTTTTTTGGCAAACTTCTACCGAAGCAAGCCTGTGGCTCACCTCAATGTGGGTACGGGCCTTGTTTCGACTCTCCTTTTACAGCTTGACATTCACGTCTACCAAAGTAAAAGCGTAATACAAAAAAAGGTAAAGGTTTCATTTTGTTATACCGTTCGCAAACAGACAGTCTTGCATGAAAGGTAAACGTTACGTTGTTCAACCAAAGGTCTAAAGAACATTATCCGTTTTGTTGTGCCCATATACCTGTATAACCGTATAAGTTGCTTGTGTAACCTTGTTACCTGAGTGTCTTTATGAGTCATTACATAAAAAAACTAACGAGGAGTCCTTTTCTCTTTAGCTGCTGGTACTGCCTTCGATAACGCACTATCCTCCTTACAAGATGGCATCCACATCTATGAAGGAGAAAATGTCAAAATACTATAAAGACGCTTTCTCACTCACAACCTGGGCTGCTTCCTCAAAAGTTGGAAGCCAAGTTCTTGCGCCAATTTACGCTTATTTATACGAGGCCCAAGGTAGGGACTTTTAGAACGACCTTAAACTGCTGCTATTTACCTTCTTACTGCTTTACTAGATACACTTGGTCAACTCTTGACCCTTTCAGTCTCATTCGTTTATCAACACCCAACTTTTCCACTGTCTGGTTAGCCTAGTTAGTAAGGCGCCAGTCTTTCGTGAGGGAGGCCCGGCCCGGCCAGGCAAGTCTCACTTAACCAGCTTGCTTTCACAATAACATCTTATTCCATTCTTTACCCAGCTTGTTCGTGTGATCCACGCGGTTCCAGTTATAACAAGTGTACCAAATATGGGGGCCAGTGTGAGTGTAAACACAATTTCATTGGACGATCATGCGCCACGTGCAGGCCTGATTATCGATACAACAAGACCACAGGAGAACAAGGCTGTCATGGTAAGACTTTATAGTGCCTATTAACAAAAAAAAAAGCTGTTTCCTCAGTGAATAAACCTTGCTAAATAAGTAATAGCGGTGAAAAAAAAATGGTCAAACTATTTTATGGTTCCCGAAATGTTAACCCTTAATGTTTTCAATCGATGACGTCACTTTGTTTTTACGCAAATTTGTACTTTTAAATCTGCAGCCATTCCATAATCTTTGGATGAATTTGAGCCAAACTTGGACCTATAAAAAGAAACGTCAACAGCCCGAATTTGGCTAAGATTTATCCAAAGGTTATGGATTTGCAGCAGATTATTAGCAAAATGCTAAGTTGCCGCCAAAAACAAAGTGACGTTATCAGTTTAAACACAAAACATTAATATTTTGAGAACCATAAAAGATTTTGACAAAATTTTTTCACCACTATTCGGCCTCTTTGGCAAGGTCTATTCACTGAGGTAATAAAGTTCTTTATTTCATAGACACTTTATTGTACTACTATATAGCAAACAATTATTGGACGAGGTTGAGAAAGTATTGTGATTTGACATTTGTTAAGCAGATTCATTTGCGTATAACAATGACAAATCACAACTTTTGTGATCACCAAACCAGAATATTGTTTTATCATTCTATCACAAATTTTTTTGTGGAATACCTAGATGGTAAGTGCACGCTGGCTTGTAAAACAATAAGTAGAAAGTAAAGTAAAGTGGTGCATTTATATAGCGCCTTTTCAAAATGAATGCTCAAAGGCGCTTTACAATGATCAGTTTACTCCCAGCGGACCGGAAGCATATAGGCGCCTCAGGCAGCCGCTTCAAAGCGGTCCATGTATGCTGGTACTCATTTACCGACCCCGGAAGGATGGAAAATTGAGTGGCCTTTAGCGGGAAAGAAGGTCGTCCAAATATTCAACCCTCGACCAGGCTGGGGATCGAACCGGGGACCTCAGTATTGGGAGGCAGTGATCTTAGCACTGCGCAAACCCCTCCGCTTTAAAACAAGTAAAACCGGTGTCGAATAAACTCGACGTTGCCACATGAATCGCAAACGTAGATTTTCGATTCTATTCGTTTTTTTTGCAACTTAAATGAACTCTTGCCACCTTTTCTCAATGCAAATAATAACATCAAAACTTTAAATAGGAATTAATGCGCATGAGCTGTGTTATGTATGTTGGCATATTCCACGGAATGACAACAGACTGATTTTTCGAAAACATAGTGGCTTTGCGTCTACACGTGTAACTTGTTCCCGAAGTTTGCTCGTAACAGATAAAAACCGACTGAGTCGACTTGTACTAGTCTGCGGATTTACACGTATTCTTAGCCACTCGAATAATGATATATATCTAACCTAGACATGAAAAGGCTGTCACAGACAACAAATTTTCGTTTTTTTTATGTTAGAATGTGAGTGCAATGGCCACACGGACACCTGCCGATTCAGTGATGAGAGGGTTGAAGGAGTTTGTACGAACTGTACCCATAACACTTACGGTGAAAATTGTCAGCGCTGCAAAGCTAACTACTACCGCAACTCAAGTGTTCCACTGAACCATCCCCTTGCCTGCGTTGGTAAGACTTGAATATTCTAGTAATTAGATAAGTAACATTTCCTGTGTTGTTTCTTCCAGTAACATTTGTTGCCGCTATTATAGTATTCACGACCACAAAATTTCTAAAGTTGTATGTAATCTCAACTTGAGGTGTGTCACTCAAGGTTTTTTTTGTGCTTGTGGGTTGTTACATTTTGTACAGAACATTAGCGTCGGTCACATCAATACTGTGGCACTAACCTCTTATAAGTGACGCTAGCTTTGCCACAAACCTCTTACGAGAAGGTTAGTGACAGACGTCAGGCACTAGTACTCCGTACCAAAAGTAACCTCCCACATGCTCGAAAACGATCTGTTGTGTGAAATACCTAAAGTTGCATATGGGATAACTGAAGCCAACTGAAGAGAGCTCTCAAGATCCGAAACATGTTTGAAGTTTAAACCTGAGCTCGTAAGAACGGAAGACGCTGAAGACAAGAAATCCCAAGAAAGAGATACTTAGAAACACAATGCCGGTTATTCACGTCCGTTAGCTAGCCAATCAGAAATTTTTATGCGCCAATTCATTTAAAATTCAAATACAAAATCTATACATATTACTAACATGTTAGTTTTCTTTATCTTTCTCTGTACCATATATCGTTTATGAAGTTATCAGTGTTGTTTAAATTCTTAAACGAAAAAAACTGTTAAACTCTACCTACAAATAATTTAAAATGATTGATATACCATCTATTTCACTATAATTCTAGCTAGAAACGTATATCAACTGTAACCACTGGCCTGTAGTTCTGTGTTATTTGCAGGCCAATGGTGTATCTCAATCATGTAAACATTTACAAAGTCAAAATAAGAGTTGAATTGAATTGAATTTTTACTAGTCTTTGTTTATACTCATACAGAATGTTCACATTTAAGCTAGCCCGATCAGAATACACGCAAGACACTTTTTGGTTTTGTGGTTCATGTTAATAAGAATTATTTAATCGCAGAGTGTCTGTGTAACACGGAAGGAGGTTCTTACAGTTCGGTCTGTGACGAAATAACTGGACAGTGCCAATGCAAGGATAATGTTGAGGGAAGGACTTGTGACACCTGTAGGAGAGGTTTCTGGAAACTTAGCACGTCGGCTCTCAAAGGTTGCGAAGGTAAACAATAAAAAGAAAACAGTTGCATATCAGCACGGATGTTCTTGATTACTGCGATGAAGTTCTCGATGGCAGACAGACAGACAGACAGGCAGGCAAGCAGACAGGTAGATAGGTAGACAGACACTGAAACAGATAATTAGAAAGATAGATAAATAGATAGACAGACAGATAAATAGATAGATAGATCTGAGCAAAGTACAACCGTTAAATACTTCACGTTTTTCTTTTTACATTTTGTAGAAAAAGACGCTTGTGGCCAACAAAGTATTAAGCTGGCGAACCTGCAGTCTGAAGTGAAGGTTTTCAGGACTATAATGATAGTTTTGGCTATTCTACTTGCTGTTTTTATCTTGACAGTTATTTGGTTTTGCTTCCGTCTGAGAAAAAGTAACGAAAGCAGGTACAACGTGCAAGTTGAGGAACACAGAACAAACTACGGCTATGAGACATTTGAATTAAATATCAACAAGAACGTGGAAAACCCCTTTTTTGAGCAATCCCAGTCTTCATCTCTAAAAACATTCCAAGCGTCCCATGAAAAATAGAATTCACGTTTGATTTTCTTTCTCGATCCTTGCATGGGTTTAAACTCGATTACTCCGTATCGAGTCTTTTCTTGGTGTTTCTTTCAAAGTTTAGTTTTCCGAATCTAAGTACATTAAATTTCGAAAAGTAGGGCCAGGACACAAGAAAAACTATTGAAAAAATTCGAGATCAAAAGTTTTCCTGAACGTACCCAGATCCACCAACATATAAACATTCGCTTTTGAAACTACTAGTTATTTAGCATCCTTTTTAAACTTTGAAATCCGTCTTTGTTGGTTACTAATATAATCTAAACCAGACTATGTTAATATTAGTCTAAGCTAATAAGGTTAGATAAGAAAATTACAAGAGATATCGATACTTTAATATAGAAAGCAGAGGCCGAAGTAAAGTGTACAAAAAAGCTTTGTAAGTGCGCTCATTCTCACTCCGAATGCGTTCCAAACTAGTTAAGACTAAAGCCATTTTCACAAAAATATCTGTTTGAGGCGATTCTCCTTTACTCTTTTATCTCGTTTTCTGGTAATTTTTTAGCGTTATCAGCGTTTATTTCATCTTGTAAACAAGGAACCAATCTTAAATCGGCAAATGTGAGCGGTAAATTCCGTAAAGATTATACAAGCTTGTATATTGTCATTTCTAATATCTGTACAACGTAAATGGAGTTCTGGCGCTTTTTATCACATACAATTTCTGAAACGTGATGAAAATAAATTTATCATTGTCTAAAACTATTTCTAGAGCAGGCTTTCTGAAAAAGGCAGAAATAAAGATATCAAACTCTAAAAAAGCTGTGCCATTCTTGTACACATTTAAATGTAACAACCTCTAATAAAGTACCTAAGTTCCAAGTTTGCTTACAAATTGATTTTGTCTTTCACTACTATATCTAAATCAAGCTCCACGAGAAGATTCCTACACATTTTAAGTTAATCACCAAGTGTATAAGGTTTGTTTCAAGCGCTGAATGCCCGCCTCTCATTTCCACGGTTCGTCGTCGACATCCTCTTGCTTTTACAAGAGTAACATTGTACTTTGCGAGCCTCTCGGCGAAAGTTTGCATTTCCAATACAATAAATCATCGGGTTAAAAATGGAACTTGTGTAAGAGATGCATCTGGCAACAGGCGATAATGGAAAAGGTCCGATGTAAAGTTGGAAGTTGTACAGAGCGCTGACTTCTGCCACCATTAATGGAGTCCAACTAAACACAAAGCTGAAGAGAACAACTACCAACATACGAATTGTTTTCATTTTCGATTTCGCAATTACTTTGTTCATTCTGTTCTGTGCGGACCGCCTCCAGAGAAACAAAAACATCTTGGCATACATGGTTGTCACGACAACCAGTGGGACACAGAATATGCAGACAAAATAGAATGTAAAATAAAACGTACTTGCATTAGCCATCACTTTGCATTGGCGAAACGCGAACAGCGCTTTTGGATAACTTTTTAACTCCAAGCCTTTGTTAATCGTCGAGTTTGAGCTTGAAGGGTAGTTTTGGCTGAGAGCGAACTCCTTTATTACAACAATAAATGTGGATTTGAAAAAAACTGGAATCGCCATGGCAACAGCACACACCCATAACAGGAAAAGTACAACTGGCCTTCCGTCCTTTTTTGCTATGCAACGCAACGGGTGCACTATGTGGTAATAACGATCAACAGCGATTCCAGCTAAAAGCCCAAATAAAACAGTCAGAGTAGTAAATTGTGTAAACATTGCGGTTTTGCAGGAAATCAGACCGATTTCTTCATTCTTTCCAACCAAGACAACGTACAACGCACATAGAATAACTCTTGACACAATATCCGTTAACGAAAGATGAAGAATAAACAAGTTTGATATCGATCTCGGTTTTTTCTTTGTTCGAATCATCACCCAACAAACGAACGCATTCACAACTATTCCGGCCAGAAAGAGGACGAGAGTTGTTATACTTAAAACAACCCGAACCATTCCAGCAGAGTGGTTGAACTCGTTGATGTTTCTTGGAATTGTTCCATTAAACTCGCCCGTAATTGTATAGGCCTTACTACCAGACTTCATGACAGAGATTGATAACAAGCAAATAGTTACAGCCTTTCTAAAACCTGCCAGTTGACAAACGCTTCGTTTTTTTATCAATGAATCTAGTTCGCTCTTGAAGAACCTACAAGTGGAAGTGCCTATCACGCTATAGGTTTGATGGGCAACCAGCTTCAAAGATACGAAACATTTTTGGTTATGAATACAAGCATGTATTAATTGCCCTCGAGCTGGGGTGTTCTTCTTGTGTCAAAGTTTTAACTCAACAATCAACAAGTTTCATTATCAACATGATTAACACTCTAGCACGAACACTCGTTGTTTACATAAACAAAAAGCTGTTTCAACAATGTATGTCGTATGCGAAAAGTAGATGAAATTAAAATGTCAGCACTATCTTTGCCAATGTCTTTGTTTTTGCGAAAGATTTTCTAAAATTAACAAAGAGGACTTCAAAACAATAGCATACTTTTCAGATTTTATACTTGAAAAGACCACAACGAAAATAAGAAACGAAAATTCTTAGCTGATTCTGGCCAAATGGTAGAGGATGCTCTAACTTCGATTGCAACTGCTGGTCTTCGTAATGTAAACTTTCTCATATTTTAGTTAAGCACCCTTGTCGTTTAGATCTCGCGGCTGACAAAAATTTAATTTTCATTCCTCAGATGAAAGTTGAATTCAGCTTTAGCTGAAAAGTAAGGTTTTAACGTTTTGACTTTAAAACATATATTTACATGCTTAGTTGTTTTTAAGCTTTGCTTCTTCGGCTTACGAACGTTGACAAAAAAATTTAAGGTGGTTAAGGACCATTTATTTTTATGGGTAAGGGGGAGGGGGGTAGGCCATCTGAGGAGTTTTTAGCTGAAAGG
>JAOBAT010121798.1:0-13369 GCA_026413305.1 Hydrozoanthus tunicans
CCTAGAGTACAACTTTGTTTGACTTATGTACTCGAAATTATTGATTTCTTTTATGCATCTATGATCTTATAAAACTTGCTTCACCGAAAACTTTTAAAAGAAACTGGTCATAAAATACAAAGGAGATGGGCTGGAAAAAGGGGTTTGGCATGGATCACTGTTTTTATGCTGACTTGTAAAAAGGGTATAATATTAATAAAAGCAATACAATCATGCACATTTAAGGGGCTGGGTATGTATTGTTTTTGCAATATGCAGTACCAGTAAACTAAGAAATGTGTAAGTAGTAAAAGCATGCAAGTTCATCTTTCTGTAGTTTCAGAAAGTATCAATACTTCCACCACATGCACTGAGGAATTTTTTAAAGGACCCCTGGCCCTAAACCCAGTAACTTCCAATATTCTTTCTTACAAATTTGCAATTTCAAGAAAAATAAATGTTAACTACATTTTTATTATTTGAAAAACAACAACAACAAAAAAATTAATATAAAAATGTGCCTTTTAGTATTCTAATTATTTAAAAAAATATTATCAAAGTTTTTTGTAATAGATAAATAAATCTAATCAAATTCCATAGTGTTAGATATTTCCTTTATAAGAGGGTTCTGAAGATTCACTAAAGCTGCTCAGAGCTGTACTATTATATCAGCATAACACCTTAAATATGGAGGAATGAAACTTAATATTTGAAAATCTTTTAACCTAGCATTGGCCCTTTCTACATGTATCCTACACTTTGCTATACTCTTAGTCAACTTTATCTCACTTTCAGAAAACTTCCCATTTAAAAATGGTGGAATATTTACAGATACCCCATTCGGCATTATATCATGGATTAAAAATCCTTTATCAGCTAGTACTAAATCACCATGTTCAAAGACATTTGCAAGGCCAGAGTCTTGTACTATTGCCTTATCTGAAACTGATCCAGGATATAGTTTGCTTACGAAAGTTATAACTGCGTTTGGTGCAACACCAAGAAGAACTTTGAATTAGTTCATGCCTCGATACGTTGAATATGTAAGCTTCTGCTCACTCATTAGTGCAGGTGTTGTCACTTCAACGTCTGTGCAATCAAAAATCATTCTACAGTTTGCAAAAATGCTAAAAGAATCTGGCAACGATGTTGAAATTTTTAGCCTTGGTGGCACATTTGACATGCAATCTTTGTAAAGAAGCTTATTAAGAACATGAAAAGTAATAACAACATTAGAAATTGTTCTAGCGCTGCTTGCAAAAAGCTGAGCCAAATGAAGACTAGTATAGTTCTGTCTTGCTTTCATTAAAGTTATCAGCACTTGATCCTCTATGGAGAGTGCCTCCACCTTCCAGCCTGCATGATAGTTGATTTTGCACTTTTCAACATATCTGACCACAATGTCAAACATCTGTCTGTTTAGACCTGTTTCCACTCTTATTGCATCTTCGCCAAGTTTTGAAGCGGAGTAGATTTTTGATTTCTTTGCTAGTTGGTCTTTAAGGTCTTGAAGTTCTCTTTCCTTATTTGCTAGTTCCGCCTCAAGTATTATATTGTCGATTTCAGCCGGGTGTCTGTTTGGTTTGGTAACGTTTTCATCTACATTTAAATTTGAAGATGACTTAGTTTCTGGGTCTGCTTCTTTTGTTTGTGGGCCTTTACTTCATCTACAGGAAATAGTTTTCCTTCATTCCATTTGAAAAGCTCGGGGCCATTCGCTTTTTTTCCCTCGCGAAAATGGCAGCTACACACTCCTACAGTATCATCAGGATCTCGATCTTTTCGTCTAAATATATACAAAAAACTCATGTTAAGCTTCTAACAAGCTTCAAGCGAACTAAAAAGCCAAAGTTTATTTTTCTTTGTGTCAAATAACGAAGGCTTTTATCTCGAAAAGCATGTGCATTGTGACTCGATGTCTCGTACTTTAAAACAGTGTCACGAAACAACTTTTTTACCTCACCTAATTAAAGTAATCCATCTTTTTCTTTTAGCAGAATCTTTAGGAAACCGAAAAAACCTGCAGCTATGACTTAGTTGCGCGTGATTACACTCAGGTACAAAGCAGTAGACCGTTTTTTTTTCTCTCATGAAGACTCAACTCCCGCACGTTGGTTTGTTTGTCTCCAGCAAAATTGTTGTCATGGTAGCGTGACGTCATGACTTCGGTACTCTATTCTTGAACACCACTAGCCATCCATTCATCATACTGCTCGATAACTAATACCTTGAACGGTTTGTTCCAGCTTACATCTGGCGCTTGTATATATCTTGTACAACCATCGGGAACAATGGCTTGGTCAACGTTGATTTTGGCAAGCGCTTCCTTTACGCTTTGCATGATGTGGCATAAGACAATGAATAAATAAATAATTAAATTCTTTTTAAGATGTTACTGTGTGTCACGCTTTCTTTAAGCCTTATGGCGATTTGGGGACGGGGGCGTCTATTAGATATGGGGCGTTTATTAGAGAGAGGCGTCTAATACAATTTTACCCTTTAGGAGGAGGCTTTTATTAGATACGAGGCGTTTATTTGATAGGGGGCGTTTGTTAGATCATTTACGGTATGTGCTAAGCCTGATATAAATTCTATTTCGACTCCTTTGACACATTGAATAATTATTGGGTCACTGGTGATCTCATACTAGCTACCTAAAGCTGAAGATACCTGACCTACTCTACAAGCAGTCTGGTTTTCAATAATATCTATGACTCTAGCCATTGAATAGTTGGTATCATTTACCTTGTCAATGTTGGGTGTAGTTAATTTTTTCCCTGGGCATCTTTCTTTATCTTCGAGGGAGGGTTGCCTTTGTATAAAAAATCACCGCGTGATTTCCGGTATGGAGTAAAACGGCGGTTTCTTTGTTAGCTGTGGCTTGAATTAAAGGTGTTGTTATAAACCCTTCGCCGACCTCATGGGTTGCTAGCTTGTCTGACTTTTTTAGTCACTTTGTTGGCTTCGGAGATATCCTTGGTTAGCTTAGATAGGTCACCAAATAGATACTCCGATCCAGCCTCTACCGCTGAGCTGGAACAAAGCGCTGCATAATCACGGTGAAAATCGTTCTTCATTGCTTGACGCCGTACAGTGTTCACGTCGTGAAACACGTTCATTAACAGTACGATGGCGTCGGTAAGGTATGTGAGAAACTCTTTGTTGTCGCCGCCGTTTTTCCTCAACATTTCATCGGTTACTTTTGTAATGGCTGAAATTGCAGCTACAATTGATTGCTGAATTTTCTGATATTTGGAGTCTTGTGTCCTCACTTGTGGTGAGACCTGATTCCAGATGAGTGGGTTTAGCCTGGGTGTTCTAAGGCCCTCGACATTGGTGGGTAATTGTTTATCTTAGCCTGAGTTTTTTCAACTGGCAATTTATTCTTTAAAAGGCTTTAAATAATTTTTGATAGCTATTCGTCCATAGAGCTCCCTGTTTTCTCGCTGATATCCAGCTCTTCAGCAATTTCTTTTAGTGCTTGGCTTCTTTGTGTAGCCAAGCATATTTTTATCGCTCGCCCTCGTGGTGAGCTTTTCTACCCTCGTGTCAACAGACAACATGGAGCTTGTCTCGTGGCCACTGTTCTGTTCTTCATCGTCTTCCAGTTTGCCATCACTCTTTTCATTCATTGATTTCATTTGCGTGACTAAGGCTTGAAGAACAGAGGAAAGCCCCGGCGTTGGCTCCTCATTGCTTTCTGCCCTCGCGGTGTTAGCTTGAGTTGAGTCGGTTTTGTCAACGGGCATCATGATCACTAATTTTCAGTGTATAATGAGGCAACTACGTTGACTCGCACGTTATAAGTGTATTAATCTAACTGCGTTAGATTTTTAGGCTTTCAAAGCTTTTCTTCTTTGTAGATCATAGAGCGGTATAAATGTACGACTAGATGCGAATGTGCAAGATGTGCAATGACTAGGCGCATGCGCTGAGCTGTCTCACGCTCTCTGGGATCTCACGCCTCAGGTCATGTGATATAATTCTTTGGTAATAGTTAACCTGAAGAAAATTAATTCAAAATTTATATAATTTAACTTTTTAAGCCCAGGGCACATTATCAACATCTCAGTTCTCCTTACACGGTCTTTCTAATAATTGGTACGGGAGCTCCTGAAAACTTATAACTACCATGAAGGTTTACCATACAACACAACTTAGTTCAAAAAGTTTTGTTTAGTAATACGTATATTTTAAAATTGTTGAGTGTGAGTAAAGGGTAAACATGCCATTTTTTAAAAGAACTTGGTAAAAAACTCAGTTGCAAGATACCTTTGGTGGTCCATGAAAATCTTTAAAGTATTGGCAGCTTCCCCACAGCCTGGCTGTTAGCTGATTTCTAGGACCAGGGCACATAAATCATCAAAATTAGAGTAACCATCATCGTAGCATATGTTACACAATCCTGCCAACATGGTATTCATTCAAAAGTTCTGTGGCAGGGACTATAAATATAAGTTCTTTTCACACCATTGGGGAATTCGAGGAGATACTGTTGCACAACATTCTTGATTGAATCTTGCCGTTACCTCAGGAATCTCCTGGCCATTAACCATGACACTTCTGCAGGATGAGGGTCTTGAAATTTCATTTCCTAGGAAGAATTCAAAAAGGTATTCAATAACCTCGTCACTCACATTACTCCTTGTGAACTTTAGTTTGTCCTTTGGGGTTCCCCCACGGCCAAACAAATTGGCATGGGCCTTCGCTCCAGCAATAGTCTTCGACTACAGCCAAAAAATATTTGGTCAGGGTACTGTATGGGTAGTCCCTAGCAACAATTGACAAAATTCTTCTCTGCTCATCTGCGTACCTCCTAACCCTCCCCATTTTTTTGGCAGCCTCCACCTCCTTGCACTAGTTGCAGTTCCATCAAACGATATCCGGCTACTTCCCACCTACTTCCTACTTGCTTGTTACTTTTGTCCCTAGCTCCCTCACTGTTTCGGCCGTTTCTTTGTCTAAACAACTCTGGTAATCCTTTGCCAAGGTTTTCAAATACACATTTTCTTCTGTGGCAACAGGAGGCACAACTTTTTGCCTGTCACAAAGGTTTGGATTTAGTCAAATCAGCAAACAAAATTTTGAAGTGACGATTGTTAGGAGTCATGAATCTGTCTAGCTAACTGTTCTGTTGCCGTTGTCAACTCTGACCGAAGTTTCATTTTGCTGGGTTCCTTCATATCCAGGTAAGGAATCCGGCTTTTTCGTAAATTACTTGTTTGGCTTGCTGTTGCTTGGGATGATGTTGATGATAAAAGTTCATCTGTAACCAAAGAAGAACTCACTTTTGAAGTTGCCAGTGAACCTTTTGCCGTTGAAATATCATCTGGCGCCAACATTGTAGGAAGGTCAGGAGGCTCCTGCAAATATTAAGAGGTAATACAATAAATGAAATACATAATTCGTTCCTGACTTTTGAGATTTTATTAGCAATATGTCCATTCACTGTGTTTCCATAAAATAGCAAAAAAAATAATAATAATCTGCATGGAAAAATAGTTGTGAAAGTGTATTTTTCAACAACAAATAACAAAAAAATACTTGACTTATTTAGATAAACTTATGAGTTTCGACAATTTGAGCACACATATTTAATGAAAACAGTCCAGATTCTTAAGTTATTCTTAGGCAAGCAGATTTTCGAAACTCTTGAATGTCGGCAAGTAGATATTGACTCGCAAAGATATGTAATGAATATATTATTAAGATCGTGTCGCCAAAAAGTTGACAATTCGAATATCGTGAATTATTCTGCTGGAACGCTATCTTAAAAAAATGGTTACAGTACAAAAACTTCACCGGAGAACTCGATATATAAAAGCAAGGTGATATAACCTAAAAAGTGATTGCGACACAAATGATTCAGAATGTTTTACCTGAGATTGAATGTTGGCATCAGTGTCCACGTAGTCACTAACTCTCACTTTGCGAGCCGCCTTCTTCCACACGCTCTCTGCAGTTGCCACAGGTTTTTCTTTTCCTGTCTGCATGCTTAGGGCTGACTTTGCAGTTTTTAGTTCTGCCGGCGACGCACAACGGAGTACCGCATTAGTTACAGCAACGTTCGGAAACCACACATCGTGTTGCTCGCAGTGGCAAATGGCAGACCACGGCATTTCGTTCAAAACGCTTCGTAATCTTGAACTAAAACTATTTACAAAAACTATATACACTATATACAATAATACTTCGAACAATCGCGAGCATCAACTGCTAAATTGCAAGCACACGGAAGAAGTCCAAGATGGCGGCTTAATCTCTTTGCTCGTGGAATGGTGAAGTTTCACTAGTGCCAGTTGCCCAATACGGATCTCGGCCAAACTTTCAGAGACAATGGAACAGTCGATTCATTTACCATATTTAGAAAATGGCCCAATAAATTCGAAATTTTTCATGTATTTTTTGCGATTTTTTGACATTATCCAATCAGAAGCGCGGATTTTAATTCGGTAATCTAATTAAAGCTATGCAGCTACGCGCAGGCGTTGCGGCAAAACAGTACACCTCTTGCGCGGATCGTCACTTAAGAAATATGCCACTTTGTTGCAGTGTCCTTTTTCTTTGGATCATATAGAAAGCCCAATAAAAAAATCTGGGACGGCTGACAAAACGATAAACCCATTTTCCATTTTTTCTTTCAGCAAATTTGATTGAGTGTTTGACTCTTTCTGCAAGAGGAGCATCTCTAACTAATGCCTGATTAGTGGGATCACCTTTACCATCTGAAAACAAAGTAGGGGATGCCATAGTTGCTACGAATGGTGTTTCATATTAATTCAGTGGTTGTTGTTCTACTGTTGGCCATGACATAGGTTGATCTGCAGATTGCTGTTGTCTTACAGCACAAGCTCTTGTTGCTGTTCTTTGCCAACAGGAAGAAAATTTGTCATATCAGTAGCCTCAGTACATACTCTGTCCTCATCCGGATTGTTGGTAGGTGGACCAACATCAGGCCCCCCAATATCAGACATAAGTTCATTTTCTGTCTCAACGGTTAGTTGGTCTGATGGGACGCCATTATGAGGCAAAGTATTTAATGCATGAAAATCAATTGCTACATCATGATAATGAGGAATATTTTGTGCCAACCACATTACTGCATCATGCACTTTTTGGCGTCTCACAACACCATCTTTAAAAGTATTATTTTATTATTTTTAACAGTGATAATTCTTTAGGAAATCTAGGCAATAAAAAGGCTAGCTCTTTTACACTCTGAGGTAAATTAATACAATGACCAGACTATCCTCTTTGGCCTCCTGGCTTCACATAAACTCTTATGATAGGAAGAGCACGAGCAATCAGCATTTCCTCTACTTGAGGTAAACCATCTAACTGAGGTGGCACTGGTGATACGTTCATTGCATTTTCAGCCGAAAGCCTTTTTGGAGACTTTTTTATCTTTCATACATCTTGAGCGAATATATGTGCTGGGAGACCGTGGTTTGGATTTCAAAAGTCATGCTTCATTGCAAGCAGAACATTGAAACAGAGCTGTGAAATTTGGAAATAATTTTTTTTCCAGTTTTGCTGATGTAGCTCACCATAATCAATAGTATTAAATGCTTTTAAATACTGTTTTTGAATCAGAACTTGTTTGTTTTCTATTTTCTTTTTGTGGTAATCACTTTCTAACTCGTGGATGCGCGTAGCGCAGGAACGAGTTATTGTGAGGGGGAGAGATTGATGAACGGCTAGCCAGCATCCTGTTAGCAAATCGATATTCTATCGCCAGTTCGGAAAATACGAAAAGGAATGGGGGAGAGTGCATTTATTGGCAATGTTCAATAATACGCACGTTTTCTGTGATCGAGCAGAATCGGAAGTGTTTGACGGGAGACCTTGGTTATAATACACGCTTTTATGGTAAAAAGTCAAATTTAGGGAATCCAAATTGTGGACTTGTTTACGATACCATCAACCACGCGACCTGTACATCCTCAGGAACAGGAAATTTTGAGACGATTTGAGGATAACTCTCTTCATTTACACATTGAAGATGTAGCCTGTGATTATAATATTCAAGAAGCTGACTTGAATATTTTTGTTGAGACAGCTCTGTGCTCAATCGATAGTGATGCAACATATGAATTAAATAATTTCAAACTTTTCAGAAATGATTTTAATCCACAAAGCAATATCAGAACATGTTATGGCACTGCCATTCATGTTAAGAATGATGTACAGTTGCTATCCACTCTATCAAGGTCTAATTACAATGACGTAGAAATAAGTGTAGCCATACTCCAACAGCCAGTTCCAAACTTGCATGTTATAGGCATCTACCGCTCAGAAAATAAAGTTAAACTCTCAAGTTTTATTGATGCATTAAATTATCTGCACGAGTCAGTTGTTCCAAACTGCCAAACGCCAATCGTAATAATTGGTGATTTCAACATAAACTTACTGGAAAGTTCTTCAAAACAAAAGAATCTCACAAAGTGTTTGATCGAACAGAGAGTATACACGCAACTTATAAATGTATATACCACAGACTATCGCACACAATTAGACCATATCTATACCAATATACCACATTTTATAAAATCCAGTGGTGTACTAGAATCTTACTACAGTGACCACAAGCCAATTTTTCTCTCCTTAGCTTGCTGTCAATCTGAAAACAAATGATAATTCAGAGCTGATTTCATTAGTTATTGCAGAAAAAATATGCTAAAAAGACTTTAAAGTAATTCTCAGTACGATTATTTTCTATTTTAACATGTAAGGCATTTATGAGCTGTGGTACAAAATTAACAATAGCTGCATAATTATTCCCTGATGATGGTTTTTTAACCGAAAACTTTCGGAAACGTTTTTAAAATTTTACCTCGCCTTTTATATATTTTTAATTCCTCACAGAAAAAATACATATATCTAAGAATATTCATACTAGTTCATTGCAATCTATGATAGGTTTCAATATTACTACTTTACTATATTATTATATACACAATAGTGTAAGTATGTATCTAGCTTTAAATAGGAAAATTAACTATTTAAACCACAAATACTAATTTATTTCTGAAGTACAATTAAGTACAAATTCTTAAAATATCAGTAACGTAGTTATATTCATTTGTTAATTAACTGTGTTATTAACCAAAGTAACACAAGTAAATAATTGTAAACTGTAATCTGTATTAGAATCTTAATAATTGATAGTTAATAGTTTATATTTTTTTAAATTTATCATCTCAATAATTTGTTTGGTATTTATATCTATTTAGTAATTTGTAGTTAGTGTTTATATCTATTTTTATGATTGGTGACGATATTTTTGCAAGCCTTATATTATTTGAAAATCCAGGGCTCCAGAGTATTCCGTGTGCAGATTGGTCTTCTTAGCCATCTGTGCACTGACAAGCCACCGCAACCCCGCTCCCAGGATGAGTGAATGGAAAAAAAGAAAAAAGACATGATGGTCTTCATCGTCACGACCGTCGAACAACAATATTAGTGATAATATTTTTACAAGCCTTGTTTTTAGGTTTTACAAAGAAGCACAGAGGTTTTCTGCTTCAGTTAAGAAGACATTGATGTCCGGTGATGTACAATTAAATCCAGGCCCCTGAAATATTCTTTCTTTAATAAGCCCTCACACATCATTATTAGTATCAAGATTAGCTGAACACAGATTGATACCATTTGATGTCGGTGGTGGAGGTGACTGTTTTTTTAGAGCTGTTTCCCACCAGTTATATGGAAATCCAGACTTTCATCCTCTCGTGCGCAGTATTGGTGTTGAGTATCTGAGACTGAATCCGGAGATATTCATTGAAAGCATTACCGAACATTCTTGGTTGCAGTATCTAACCAATATGTCGATGCAAGGTACATGGGCTGATGCACTGATTAGACAATAAAATTTTTTGTACCACAGATTTGTTAAGGTTAACTAACAAGTTTAACATACCCTTTAAGTGTTTTTGTTCAGTTTTAGTTTTTGAGTGGCACACAGCAAGGCAGAGCATTTTATGTTATGTACAAACAGTTCTGTATGAGATGCACAGTTACCAGCAGAAGTTGTGTTTCATTGTTGTAAGGCTATGCACAAGTAATGCCGGATTACACACTGTCACTGCCGAGTGTAGAAAATGTTGCATGTGACAGATTGGCGCTAATTCATCATTACTTTGAACAGGGTTTGTCCTATATTGAAATTATTGCCACCATTTTAATAGTTCATGGTATATCGATACCTTTGAGACACCTTAAACGATTGCTAAGCCGTGCTGGACTCAAACGAAGGGTTTTTCGCGATGAGGAATCACCTTTGCCTTTTTTGGTTGGTTCAATATTGCAAGAACTTGAGAACAGCGGACAGTGCATTGGATATCGTACTTTGTGGAAAAGGTTGGTTCGCGATTATGGTTTGGCAGTAAAGAGAGACACGGTGCTTCAGTCGCTAAGAGCAATTGATCCAGAGGGTGTTGCGAGAAGAAAACGTCACCGTCTTTTGAGAAGACGTTATATTGTTCCTGGGCCCAACTTTATCTGGCACGTGGACGGCAACGACAAACTAAAACCTTTTGGGTTTGCTATTCATGGCGCAATTGATGGCTTCAGTCGACGAGTCTCATGGCTTGAAGTTTCACCGACAAAAAACGACCCAAGAGTAATTGCCTCCTTTTGTCTTGATTGTGTTAAGCAGCTTGGGCAAGTGCCAAGAGTCCTCCGGTGTAATTTAGGAACTGAAAACAAAAACCTTGCGTTTTTGTAACCGTTTTTCCGCAATGGATGTGACGACAGTTTAGCTGGACTCGAAAGTTTTATGTATAGCAAGAGTACTGCAAACCAAAGAATTGAGGCATGGTGGAGTATACTACGAAAACAGTGTACCGATTGGTGGATTAATTTTTTCAAAGATTTTAGAGACAGGGGAATATATGACAGCCACGACCCTATCCATGTCGAATGTCTCCGGTTTTGTTTTCAGGGTGTTCTACAGTGCGAGTTGCACAAGATCGCAAAAGACTGGAATCACATACAATCAGAAGCAACCGCAATGCCGAGTGCCCATCGGGAAAACCTGATGTCATGTATTTCACCCCATACCTCTTCGATACCTGTAACAACGGCACCCCTGCAATTATGAAGATATATTGATCTGCAAAAATCTTTATAGCAAACACCCACCGGGAGGATACAGTGAAGAATTTGAAAATTTGAGCTTATGGGGTGAAATACTTTAGCTCCAAACACTGTAGATGAAGCCATCGAACTATACATCAGTTTGATCGAAAAGTTTAAAGGAATGTAAACATTAGAATAATAGTTCACGTTTTTTGCCCATTTAATGGTCATATTTTCTATTCCATTTTGACGGGCGCTTCGTTACGGTTTACCGAAATAAAAAACTATGTTATTGTTGTTGTAAGAATATTTAAAAATGACTTTTATTACCCTGGGTTTTGTGTTTATATAGATACTTCGTTTTAAGGCCAAAATCAGTAACCAGTTGGTTCACAAAAGTCGTGAAAAGAACCTTGCAACTCAGGTTAAAATTGAGCTTTTCCTTGTTTCTGCTGCTAGCCCTTACTAAGCCTTGGTGACGTCCTTGATGAAAGATATCGTACCTATCAAAAATCAGCTCTCGGCTCTGCTGATGAGACAACAAGATTGGTAGTAGAGAAGAATAACTCATCTAAATCGACTGTCGGTGAAGTTTTTTTCTCATATAAGGCACAGTCTGTCGGCCGACAGTCGGTGAACTGTCGGTTATGTCAGTTAATTGAAGTATCTGCTTTAGAAGTAATCATAGAGGGAATAACCAATTACTTCCACCCCTTTTTGTGTGTACTGTAAAGTACGAACTAAAAGTGTTAATGACATTGAACTCAACGAGTTTTTTTTTTCTGCGCCTCTTATTGTACAAATGCGAGGTTCAACGACATAGTTGACAAAAACTACAGCGATTCTTTTATTTTGCCTGCCCCGCGTAAACAAAAAATAAGGTACTTCGCGCGCGTAAACATTCATTTAGTAAATACGACATCTTGATTTTTGTGAAATTTCAAACGGAGGGCAGTTACTGATGAAATCGAGGGCCCAATTCCATCTATTCTTTGTCTGCTATGTTATTAAGTTTATAAGTCATAATTTTCAAGAACCGTTTTAATTCAACCTCGTCAGTGCATACAACTGACATGTAGTTGGTGTAGGTGCAAGCATTAGTACCGCATGATAGCTCACTGTTTTCCGACCTCATCCCTACGCTCCTTTCTTTTCCTCTGAGGAGAGGACCCTCAAAACGAGTAACTGCTTTTAACCAATGCGTCCACCAACAGTATCTCTAAGTCTCTGACTACGTATTTTAACACAGAGTGCTTTGTCGAATATTCCATTACTTACAATCTATCAATACAAACATCAGTCGGGGTACTGATCATTATATCGTTATAATTACAAAAACAAATTAGTTTCCCGCCCTCGGTTGTTAAGGCGAGTTCTTGTTAACTTACTTTTGTTTTTGTTTGCTGGGTGATATTGTTAAAGCGTAATGCATTTGCTGAATGTGAAGTGAGGTAGGAGGACGATTATTTTGCTTAATAAGGGACGGCTGAGAAGTTTTGCTAGTTTACGATTGATTACATATCTACTAATCAGCATTGCGGAAATGAAATTCTATTTCAGCAAAACTGATATGTATAACAAAACTCTGATAAATTTTATCACCTAAAACATGAACTTCAATTCAACAACATTTCCTTGTAGCTAACATCAACATGGCTATATGTTATTTCTGGTTCTCCAAACAATAGGACACATAGGATGCTCCTTACAGAAACTAGTAACATTAAGCTCATAAGTACTTTCGATATCCGGCCTGTTTGGAGATGAACACAGGATATATATACCTCAGACGGAAAATTTTATCAGTGCCTCAAAGTTCTCCGACTAAGATTAAACTTGGGCTCGAACCTTACAGACCTGCCAAGCTTCATGCATTCTTGACTCATTCACGCATCACGCCCGCATTTCTGAAAATCAAGGATTTTCACGCATTTTTGGTTTCAGTTTCCGCATTCTTCCGTTGCGTTGTGTTTTCCTGTCAACATTAAAAAAATACATCTTTTGTTACAAACCGATAAAACTTGGTTTCCTGTCCAAAACCTTGGGGGGAAAAATAACTTCCGGTTCGAAACACACACAAAAACTTACTTCCGGTTCGAAGTGAATATTTCAGAGTTTGAGGATCGAATGTAGCGTATTTCCGCTAAGAATGCATGGCCGTAAAGAAAAGTTCACGCATTTTCGTTGGCAAAACTTAGCAGATCTGATCTTATTGGAAATTCTAAACAAAACCAAAAAATAGGTAGTCAAGGACTACATGTAGCTACTTCTGCAGGAAGACAAGGCATTATGTTGTAACTTGTTCCTCGTG